>QJOB01000020.1:0-32642 GCA_004155035.1 Monosporascus sp. 5C6A | reverse complement strand
CCCCCCCCCCCCCCCCCACCCCCCCCCCCCCCCCCCCCCCCCCCCCCCCCCCCCCCCCCCCCCCCCCCCCCCCCGGAGGGCGCCGTAGGGAGGCATGAGCGGTTTCGGGACGAGTTTGCTTTATGGTCAGGTGTAAAGTGGCTCCCTTGACGCCCACGGCAAGCGGATGACCACTGGGTTGGCGGAATGCCGAGGCAAAGCGGCAAGTGAGGTTAAGCCGAGAGTCGGTCATGACGGTACGGAGGGCGCGTCCATGCACGAGCTGCATATCTTGGCGTTCGGAGTCGATTAGGCCTGTCTGAAGAGCTCTATTGTCTTATGATCTTACGGAAGGGAATCGCCGTTACCCCACGCGATTGGTGGCATTCCCTTCAAGCCACTACTGGTGCCTCTGATCTAACTAATTGTACAAGTCCACGAAACTCCGTGATCCATGCATATGAGACGGGTGAAGCTAGCAAAGACGCAAGTTCTACTACGAAGTGTCCATCTTGTCTCCGCCGTCATTCTTGTTGTCATCCTTTTTCTCCCCCGATGAGCCGCTTCCACTCCCGCTTCCGCTGGGCTCGCCCTGCTGATTCAACAGGGGCTGGGCCTCGTCCTCTTCCTTGATGCCCTCCAGGTTCGACTTCTTCGCCGCTTCCTCCTGCGCCTTCGCTTCCTTGGCCTGTCTCGCGTTCTCCTCCTCCATACTCATGCGCAGAGCAAGCGCCAACTCCGGATCGGTATTGGGGTCGAAGTCGAAATCGCCAAAGTCGCCGCCGCCTCCGGCACCGCCCGCGCCGGCGGCAGCCGCTCCCTCGCCGAGAAGGATAGGCGTGGCAAGTAGCTGGTCGCTCAACAGTCTGCCGTCGGCAGGAGCGACGATGAAATGGGAGCTGTCGGATCCCTTGACCACGTTGTTGAAGGCCTCGAGCTTCTTCTGCACGTCGTCGTCGATCTCGCCGAACAGGATGAAGTCGACGTCTATGTTCCCCTTCTTCATCTTCTTCGCCAAGGACACCAGCTTCTTCTCGTCGTCGTCTACGGGCGAGCACACGAACACCATGATGCGTTGGCGTTGGGCCTTGTTCTGTCGGTGCTTCAGCGCAAGCTGTTGTGTCCATGTTAGCAGGTTGCCTTAGAGGGCGACGCATTGGCTCCTCTCTGAGCAATTAGTAACATACGCTGGCGATCTGGATTGCCGTAGCAAGGTGGCAAGAGCCGGATATCTTCTTCTTCGTCCGGTGAAGACCGGCCAGAATCTTGCCCCGTTCCGTCGTCAGAGTAGTAAGAACCTCGGGTCCCTTGCCGCCCATGCTCATCAGGCCGACGCTGCTCTCGGGGTTATCTTGCAGAATGTGATCCGCTAAAATGTTTATGGCATCCGCTTGGGAGTCGAAACGAGTCGGTTGGAAGTCGCCATTTCTTGAGGATTCACTGTTATCGACCACTATCATGCACGCGGTTAAGGGCATCTTGACGGTCGATATACGGCTGAGAATCCCAGCTGAAATAGTATCTTGGGAAGGAGTCTCAGAAATGGTGGACGAGGTCGTGGGGCGGGTTGAGGTGAAGATGGCTTGGCTTGTATGGGGGGGAGGTGATGTGTGGTAGTGATGATGCGAAAGGCGATGTACGTAAGTTGACTGATAGCCTTGGGGGGCACTACTGCTACTGTATGCAGACCCACAGGAGCTCTACAGTAGGGGAGCGTAGAACATGCACTTATGCCACTCAAGGACAACCACGCTATTTTTTGTTGCATAATGTCGCCCTTAGCGATTCTTTGGGCATCCATAGATTTATATGCAAATATCCAAACTTTTAACTTAACTACGTTAGGGCCAGCAGATGGCGACCTTGGCCCGCCTCAACCAATAGCGTCCGTGCTCTTGCTCTTGTTTACTTTGTATGGATTGTTATCACTCGTAGCCAATCTAAACCATCTTGGTAACCACCCAAAAGAAGACACGACCTCAAGGTATCTTATCCGTCATTGCAAAGAACACGCGTTTTCCTTCGAGCAAAATCTCAGTTCGAACCCAAAACCCGACTCCCAGAAATATCCCCAACATGTCGCCAGTAAGGAAGCGCCAGTCGTCCCAGAGTCCGACCCCGTCGACGCCGCAGAGGAGCCCTATAAAAAAGACGCGAAGAATGGGCATCTCGCTCGCGCAGAAACAGGCCCTCATCGACAACCTCCAGCTAGAGAGTGCGTTGAGAATCTTGCCCGCGAAATGGCTACTATGGCACACACCGCGACTAGGCTAACCGCGCTGATGCAGTCACGGAACGCGCCAGGAGGCTCCGGGCACAGTACAACATCCAGGCGCAGCAACTTCGGTCGCGGGTGGAAATGCGTATTAATCGTATCCCGACCACCCTACGAAAGGCGAAGATGGGCGAGCTGCTCGCCAAGTCGTCTGCGGAACCGCAAAAACAACAACCCAAACCGCCCAGCAGGCCCGCCGCGTACGCCGCGAGACCCCCGCCGGTCCCCGCCAAGGACGGCGCGCCGCCGCAGCCCATCGCGCGGAAGCCCCTGCCCGTGTCCAAGACGGCGCCGCCGCGCGGACAGAAGAGATTGAGGTATGTATGACGCGAGGGAGTGGACGCCTGACGCACCCCCGGCTGACAGAAAGCGCACAGCGAGGAGATGCCCAGCGCCGACAAGGAGAACCAGGGTGCCCTCGAGAACCCTAAGAAGAGACACCGTGGCCCACCCGCGGCCGGCGCCGCGGCTATCCAGGCCGGAAAGGTGCTATCGCCTGCATCCTCGAACCGACGCATCATTCCCTCGCGGGAACGTCAGCCCTCGCCCATGAAGAACATGATGGAGCGCCCGGCCTCGCCGACGAAGTCCATCATCGAGCGTCCGGCCTCGCCCACGAAATCCCTGTTCGGGCGCCCGGCATCCCCCGTAAAGGCGCCCACGACGAAGACGTCTTCGTCGAATCTGCTGTCGAGCATGGTGGGGAGAGCAAAGGGGACGCGAGGCGCGGCCACCACCGCCGCGAGGAAGGCGACGGCGACGGCGTTATTGTCCTCGATGAGCTCGAGTGCCGGGTCGACCACGTCGTCGTCCACGCGCACGAGGAAAGCCGCGGCGCCGCCACCACCCAGCACGGCTGCTGCCACAACGACGCGCGGCAAGCGGAAGGTCAGCGTCATCAGCGAGTCTAGCGAGGGGAGCACGGGGACCGTGGTGAAGAAGACGGCTGCTTCGAGGGCGGCGAAGACTACTGCTGCTGCCCCCGCAGCCAAGAGAACAGTCATGGGGACCATAAGATCGGCTACCACCAAGAAGGCTGCGGCGGCGAAGCCGGCTGCATCCTCTACGGCTCCTGCGGGCGGACGGAAACTTAGGAAACGATAATGTCTCAAATATTTGAGAAGCTAGCATATTTTACTGTATTAAGTAAAGGTAAAGGGGTCTTGGACGCGCGAAAACTGCATATTAAGGGGGGCATGGCGTTTCTGGTCTGGTTTGGTCCGGTCCAGGGTTAGGGTCACAGTTCTGGGATCCCGGCAGGTGTCCTTGTTGTTTTACTGGCTTCGTTATCGAATAATGTCAAGGACGAGCTGCTCTCTCCGTCTCTACCTAGGCCGCTCAATAGTGATGTTGCTCGCTCAACCCGCACTTGCTTTCTTCTTCTTATCGTCTACCAGCTCGATATTATCCTCCGGTATCTCCTTATACTTCTCCAGCAAGAACTCTTCTATCTCGTCGCTGACGTCGCCCTGCACCACGATCTCCTCCCCTCCGCTCGGTACCTTCGTTACCGACGAGCCCGTGGCGAACTTCTTGCCGAACTCCTTTGCCACCTATCAAACTTATCAGCACCGTGGACTCCGTCTTCCTGTCGTACTGCCCTTGCTGCTTCAGAGGAGCATGCGGGATACCAACTAACCTTCTTCAGGTCCAGGTTGAAAGCCTCCAGGCCCGAAACGGCCGTGACGTACTTCCGCTTGTTCCGCTCGACGCGCTTGATGGTGATGACGCTGTTGGCCATCTTGCTGGCCTGCTTCTGCTCGGCCTTCTCGGCCTGCGCGGCCTTCTTCTGCGCGTCCTTGGCCGCCCGCTTCTGCGCCTCGACGGACAGGGAGGCCGTCGCCGCCTCTAGGGCTTCTGTAATGATGAAATCCGCGGTTAACCACTAGACAATCCCTCCCATACGTGTATAACCTCGAAGGAGAGGGTAAGGCGAAGAAGGAGGCTCCCGTACCTGGGGACCATATCTTCTCGTAGAGATCCGGGTGGGTCTTTTGTAGCCAGTCCTGGCATTTCTTCACCGTGCCGCCATATTCGCAGTACTGATCGCCCCCGGTTTGTCAGTTTTAGACGGCGCGTCTTTTATCTCTGATCGTAGGGAAGCAAGAAAGCTTGACGCGATCCGCCTAGGTAGTTATCGAACGAGTCCTGCGTACCTCTGGAGGAAGAGTACAAACTGTGTAGAGTGGCACGCCACGTTAGCTTCATTACCACCAAGCTAGCTTGACAGTCCGACGCCGGGCAGTTTGCTGCATCCCCTGGTATTCGTCTCTCCGGGGGGCTTGCTTCTTGGCGAAGACAAAAAAAAGGAGCAGACTTACCACCACAGTATATCACATGTCGACCCTGAGGCTCGCTGGGAACATCTTGCTGCTCCGTGTCGGCCATTTGCCCGAACTTTTTTGCAAGCACAGTAAGTTCACTCGACTGACTTGCAGGCACGCGATGGGATGGAGGGGCCCGGGAAACCAGACGTGAATTGTTTTGGTGGTTCGAATCAGATTGCGGGGTAGTAACGGGGAATGACAATGATGCGGCAGCAGGGGGGCGGCATAGCAGCGGGACGGGAACTATAGGTACATACATAAGGTATTGTACCAACCTACCCAGATAGGTGGTACAGGCTCGTACTCTGTACAGCGATAACATCAGGGGAGAGGAACTTGGACCACTTGAACATCCAGCTCCGAATTCCATACTAGAGCAGTTAATTGAGCCGCATTCCAGCTATACTCATTTTACGTAGGCGGAGGCTCAGGAGGAAGATGTCATACTCGACCACCAACACTGTCGGTTTTCAAATGCGGCGACTTCTTACGTTGACCATACCCTGCGTACCAACCCCTCCCTTCTCTGTATGTTGTCCGATGCTACCGTTGGCCCCGAGGCAACAGTCCCTATGAGTTCGCGTTTACTTGCAAGGGACTGTACAGCAAGTTCCTTCCGACCTGAGTTGCGGGAGCAACCGAATTGGAATCCGAGCTTCACGCAGGTTCTAAAGAATTTGATAGGAAGCATCGGAGGTTGATAAAACAATATGCTGACCACGGAGGCCGCATAAACGATCTTTTTTTGCCTTAGGCCTTCCTTGCTGCAGACTTTCCCGTCGTGCCTCGCGAGATCCTGCCAGATAGTGGCATTGCAGCGAGCCGCTGACATCGGGCATGTTGGCTTCAAGCTGCCTGGCCGGACCGGACCTGCACGTCGAGAAGATACACTCAATTATACTCCTATGTTACGGTGCCATGCGTTTCTCACCGTGAACGGCGCTGGTCCAATCGTGGAGAACAAGATGCCCAGCTTGGACGGCTAAGCGCTCGACTAACGCAGCCTTATTCTATTGGTTTGCAAGCATGCACTCTTCTGCCAATCATCCGAGAGGACCTCCCCCCTTAGCGCGCGCCAGAGCCTTTATTGGCCGCACCCAATACAACTTTCTAAAATTAGGCGGTAGCATGCATAGCGAGTCGTCAATCCTCATTGGTCGCTGCGATCGACGTCCACCAAGATGTCCGCTCCTCTTCTGGCAATACCATCACGCTTCATGCCCGAAAAGGCTTGCGAACCTGTGCATGCTACCGAGGAACCTGCAGTTAGGGCGCCACGCCACACCATCCATGCCGTGATGTGCTCCATTATATATCTCGAAAGTCGATAGTTCCCTCTTTGCAAGCGCTCACTTCAAGATTGACGACATGTTCTCCACGTCTTAGCCGCTCTGTCGTCTCCGGAGCCCAAGTCATAAAACTAGTTACTCCCGATGCTGTGGTAGGCCTCATTCCTCTGCTCTCCTTCACTTCCTTAATCTTCTTTGAGCTTGGGTTTTTCGATATTTGGCTTCGTTGATCGAAGCATTCCAGTCGTTGGGAGCGTCTCTTTCCTAATCATTGCCTTCGACATCGACGCTGCGCGTCTTCTTTTGCGTGTTAGATCACCACAACCTATCGAGTCCTAATATTTTCAACTTTCATTTCCCCCTCTTTACACATACACATATACCAATATGCCGGAGTTATTTATCTTGCCGTCGACCACATATAGACCTTCCACGCCACCGCAGGCTCGGCGGGCAGGAAGATCCCTTAATACAATAATAGAGGAGGAGCGGGATGAGTCTCAACGAAAGTCTGTAGAGTCCGATGATCGCAGGATGCAGGCACCGTCGTCAAATGACACGGTAGTGCAATGGTTGTCGCCCCGAAGCGATCACTTTCCGACGCCTCGTGGATTTCACTTTCTGTCGGCCCCTATTCTACCTGAGTCTCCTTCAGCCGCTTCTGCTGACGAGAGCAATGCGCCGTCAATTATCTCCTCCAACGCATGGAATCGGCAGAGCCTAAGCACCAATGTTACAGATTTCGACGACATCTATGATGTTTCTGATGACGAGGTCAACTACCGGAGACTCTCGAGGACCCCTTCGATGAAACGAACGAATAGCTCTCGATCCGGGGCGCCAAAGAAAGCTGATGCTCAGTCACTGGCACCTCAGCGAGCTCTTCCGGCTCTGGAAATTCCGGCTCAACCAGAGCAAAATGTCAACAGTCGGTCTGGCCGCCCCGATCTCAAAAAGATTAGGTCACCAGTGCCTCCAACACCGCCTGCCAAAGTTGAGATGTCGCCGGCAGTGATGTCTTTTATGCAGGCCCAGCAGACTAAGGACGTGCCAACGATTTCGGCCCCGCCATCTCTAGATGGCAGCTTAAGCTCGGAGCAGATGGCGACTATGTCTGCTCCGCCAACGCCGGTTATGGGTGCTGACGAGGACGAATCGAGTTCAAGCTGGGCTGGAGTTCAACTGCAACCCGCCGCCCTAGCCACCTTACAAGCTTTATCCGGAGGTGGAGACGAGAATGAGCGGGGATTCCATTCAGAGCAGGTCATCGAGGTGCCTGAAGAGAGGGTACCGGAGATGTCGCAACAAACCCCACGTGCATTCACTTCTATGCGGCCGGGATTGAGGCTTAGCACTGAACAGGAGCAGTCATTAAATGGTCTGACGAGGCTCTCCATCCCATCGCCTGGGGGTTTCTTCTCGGGGCTGTCCTCTCGCGCCCGGCACACATGGCACCTGCCGTCGATGACCCCTGATGATATTGCGCCGCCGACATCGACTACTGCAGAGCAGTTCTACCGATGTCCGTGGAACCAGCCCACGGCTCCAGTACCGGCTCTACCGTCCATTCCACTCCCCCCCTCCCGTCCCCAACATTTCGGTAGCTTCGTCCTACCACCGCCGCCGCCGCGGCCGGTGGAGCAAATAGTGGAGGTAAGGGGTACTATGTCGGATGGTATGCCGACCGCTAGACCAGTGATGCTAGAGCAGATCGCTGAGGCTAGAGACGTCGTATCCGAGGGCCCACCTACGGCCCGCATTGAGCCTGTTAACCCTTCGATTTTGTCTCCTGTCGCGGCTGAGCCGGTTTCTCCGAGAGAGGGGGAGGCGGCGACGGAGATTGTCACTGTCTATGATCCAGAGTATGCTAAGAAACTACAAAACGAAGCTCTTTCGAACTTGGACCGGACCGAGCTCTGGCTGGTAGCCCAGAAAGCCTACCTGAGTGGCGTCTTGCCAGAAGAGGATGCCAAACCGGAGTCCGAATCTACGCCGAAGACCCCGGATGTTGAAGCTAAGAAGCAGCCGGAGGCGGGAGAAGCTGGAACTGGATCTGACGCGTCTCCGGCACAGGGGAAGAAAACGGTCCGGTTCTCCGAGATCATCGTCAAGAGCAACGTCCCTTGCAGCCTGCCGTCGAGGCTGTTGCGGCAGGAGTCGGCGTACTATCGCGCCTTCCAGGACTACGTGATCCAGTCGCGCGGTCAAGACGCCTTTGTGCACCGGCTCCCGCGCTTCGAGGCCCTCCAGGCCCAACGCGTCTCTCTGCGCGAGGCCCACCGCAATCAGCTGCTCGGCAAGTACCAGCTGAGCGTGGTGCCACAGTCAGCCAAGAAGCGCATGAGCGCCAACGTAGCGCGCGGCGACCACGTGCTCTCCGAGGACGACCCCGAGAAGATCCGCCGCGAGAGGGAGGCCGAGGCCCGCAAACAGATGGCCGTCGCCGCCTGGCACGTCGGCGCCCTCAAGGCCCTCAACAGCGGCCGCCTGTTCTCGGCGCCGGTCGAGAAGCGGCTCAGGCGCCTGTCCATGCGGCCCGCCTGCAGTGGTAGTGGTGGCGGGGACCGCCTCCGTATCCTCGACCTTGGCGGCCAGGCCACCGGCGACTGGGCGTGGCACTGCGCAATCGCGTATCCGGGAGCCAAGGTGTACACGGCAACGACCAAGGCGATCCGGCAGCTGTCGAACTCGAACATCCGGGGCCCGCCGAATCACCGGCAGGTGGCGGTGGAACGGCTGACCCGGCTGCCGTTTCCGGACGCGCACTTCGACCTCGTGTCGGCGCGCGAGCTGCACTCGATTCTCAAGTTCGTGGGCGAGAACGGCGCCGACGAGTGGGAGGGCGCCCTCGCCGAGTGCCTGCGCGTCCTGAAGCCAGGCGGCTACCTCGACTTCAGCGTGCAGGACTCGGACCTCATGAATGCGGGGCCCCTTGGCCTTGCCAAGTCGGTCGAGTTCGGCTTTGCCCTCAAGACCCTCGGCTACGACCCCCAGCCCACCCGCCTCTTCCTCGGCCGCCTCGGCCGCGCCGGCTTCGAGGGCGTCCGCCGCGCCTGGACGTGCCTCCCCGTCGGCGCGAGGCCCGCGACCGGGACCACGACTGGGATCAAAACCAACACGAACACCAATAACGCCAAGGGTCAGATCCAGACCCGGACCGTCCCCGCCCCCGCCGCCGGCGGGCGCACCGTCGAGCTCGACGCTATTGTCACGGGCTCCACAGATGCGGCGGCCGGCGTCGCAGGTCTGGCCGGCGGCTGGGCCTGGGAGCGCTGGCTCCTCCGCTGCGAGATGGAAAAGGTGGCGTCCGAGGGCCGCCTCGTCGGCACCCAGGAGATGCGTGAGGCTGGCAAGTGCCTCGAGGACGTGCAAGCCGTCATCGAGGAGGGGCGCCGCTGCGGCGCCGGCTGGAGGGTGCTGACCGGTTTCGCGATGAAGCCGAAGGCTTGATCAAGATAATCATAGTTGCGGGGAGCAGCTGATAGGCGATAGGGAGGAGATGAGTGGGCTGAATTTGTCGGCGTCTGTTGCAGGGATGTAATTATGGTGTGATGTGTGATGTTATGGTATGTTTCTTTTGTTCACGTATGCGAGTCGGATAAATGAGATGAGATGATACCCAGTATGCCGAAAAGGGGGAATTAACTAAAGGAGGAGGCTTCAGTCTGGTTGATCACGCATGTCTGTATGTACTATGCATAAGGGCGTTCTGAATGTCAGAACAGTGATGCATCTTATTAATCTGTCTATCAGACTGACTTATCCGCTTGGGACCCCTAATTAATGGATATCGGTCCTGCACAAACAGATCCCAGTGGCCGTAAGAATAGTTTGGCGATGCAACAAGTTTGAGCGTCACGAAAGCCCAGGCGTCCCTGCTTTCTGAAGTTTACTGGTTGCCCCCTTCAATTTCAATCGGGGCAGAATTGCTTGTTGATGCGCTAGAGACAATGCGATACAGTCAGGATTCCAGACGATGCCTTGCTTGAGTGCTTCATGAGAATTCCTGCTCCTTAGGGATACTCCTTTAAGGGACTATCGACCCAACCCCCGGGGTCGCATACTCCAGACAGACGTGCCCCTGTGGTCATCGTCATGTACGAGCCGAGCCAGACACATACATGCACCTTGCTCTCAGCTTACTTTGTACGAGTTCAGCTGGAGTACATATACGGCCCAAGCGCAAGAAGCGGCCCCTAACATTATCCCGAGGCGCTGATAAAGGAGGTGTGTTCCTGAGTAAGCGGCGTGGATGAGACAACGCACTACCGGCGATGTGCAAGGCGCGGGGGTAAGATCAATTCGCCCCGTACCCGGAGTCCTCTTCTACGCCGGCGATATGTTGCATAGGCGTCTACTGCTCGTATGGCACGACCGGTCTGCAGTAAGCTTGGACATACGGAACACCTACAGTGTCCTTGGAGCTCAGCCGGGGGCCTCGTATGCCGATCGAAGAGAAAAGGGGTAAGGGGCCGGGAAAGGCTTCAATATGTCCCTCGCAGTCTAGCGGTGCGAATATGTGTTATAACTATTAGCTTTTAGCTATTCACTTTTGGTAATTTACTTTTGACTATTCACCATTACCTATTTACTTCTGGCGTCAATAGCTAGATAACTGGATAAATAAGGTACCTATATTATGTTTACATCGCAGGCCTTAGTCAGCCGCTCGAGGTATGTATATATACTAAGAAAAGCAGGCAATGTATGTTGTAGATAGTTAACCGCTCTTGATTTACTTCCCCGTTGCGGCAAATATTTCCTTCAAAAAAGGAATTTCTGGTTAACGATGGTCAACCCCCTTAAGACGGATAGACAGACAGACAGACAGCCGCTTCGCCCTACTATCAGACGAGGAGTATACATTTCGGCTTCCGATCTCGTTAGTTAGGATGTCAAAGCCCGACTGCCAGCGTATCCGTCTCCGCCCCGCCTGTCCGTCAAACCCGGTTTCCCCGCGGACATCTGTAATGCTGACTGAGAGGAGACGCGTAGCAACGACCTGGGTATGCTTGCACATTCGTCCTGTCAGGAACCTCCCTAGAACTCTCTCGCCCACCAACTAGCCAGCTATATCTTCTCCACCTACCATATATAGGCTTATCATCTTGTGTTAAGCGCTCTGTTGCGCCGCTAAGCCAACCTCGATTCGCATCTTATCTCCTGGGGCCCTGTATAACTCGAAAGTGGTTCATAGGACGGTTTTGCACAGCGCAGCACGTGCGGGGACGCTGTTCCTTAGTGGCTAATTCCGCCTCCCCTATAGAGAAGCTGCTACCCATACGTGCCGCGCCTCCACTGTATATCGAACCAAGTTCACGGAGAGAACCGCGCGGCACCAGGCCAGCTCGAGGAGGGTTCCGCACAAGGACACGGCGCAACATCCCTGCTATCCGTACGATCGCAGCGCTTGCTGAAGGAGGTTCGACCGGGTACAGCGGCTCCCCAATGGCTTGCATGATGCGCTGCTGGCGTCGCCGCACTGACTTCTTAGACAGTGCATAACCCTGGAACCAAGAGCGAAACCTGTATTGCGCAGCAGACGATCGGGAAAGGGGTGACGAGCTTTCCCGACACCCCGGCCCTTCATCTCGCCACACCCTGCGGCCTGAAGTCCAGATGTGATCTCGGACTTTAGCTCCCAAGAGCGCATCGTACGTACAGTCAGCACCCGGAAGCGCGGGAACTGAAAAAAGTGATCAGTAATAAGCTCCCTATACAAGGCGGGTGAGTCATCAATCAATCAAACCAGGGGCAGGGAAGCAAGCAAGAAAGGCGGCGGGTTACTAACGGCCTACCAGTGTTCTTACATACGTAAGTACGGAAGAAGAAAATCCCTTAAGACGGTCGATTATTAACCCAGGATCACGGGGTCTCGCGGAGTTTGGGAGTCCACTTTCAGGTCGAGGCGTCGTCCGGCGATTGGTCCAGCCAGGCTCCGCGCCTAAGAAAAGAAGGGCGTAGCTAGCCACTGCAACGGTGATGGGGGCGCTCATTGGAGGCCCCATGAAACGGTCCGCGGGGGCGGTTCACGGCCGTCGGAAGAGAGATGCCAGCTCAGCTCGGCCACACAACAGGAATTTTCTCCACACTCCCCCCATACGACACAGGCAGTAGTCGGCCCGCGAGCGTCGTCGCTAGCCTCTCTGTCCCCGCCTTTGAGGTTTCACGCCCCGGGCCCTCTGCAGAAACTCGCAGGGCGAAGTCGGTATAGTGTCGCCCGGCCTTGGCTACCACAAGCGGCAACCAGCTCCCGCAAGAAACGTTGGAGGTAAAGAAACAGCTTAGCCACTCTTCTACAATAGCAGGTGGTAAACAAAAAAGCAATTCGCGGTGTCCCAAATCAACTAAAATCTTCACACGCGATTCTGAACTAAAACAGAATATACAAATACTCGGAAAAGTGCTATCTACATAAGAGGCATAATTGAAGACGGCCTGGAAGTTCCTGTGCACGCCAACCTGCTGGACCAATGAATTATTGTCCAAGGAGTCGTTGGACGGTTATTTGAAAGTACGGGAATTTCTGCGTCTGCTACCTGAATGGGGAGAAAGCCTCACATGATCAACCCCAGCGTAGTAATTGCGGAGATAGGGCGGGCTTCTGACTAACCATTTCAGGCTGCTCAGCAGCAACACAGGCATTAACAGAGCTCCCGCTGCTCTCTCGTCTGCCAAAGGTCTATAAGCCGGATAGTAGTTGTACATTACTCGAGATATGCCCCGATCTCCCAGTCTCGTCTTCTAATAACGCCAATTGAGGATGGAATGGCCATGTCTTGGCATCTGTCAGCACGTTTGTCACCGCGCGGGAACCTCATTTAAGGTGATGATTGTCCGCTGACCGTCAGCGGCAGTACCCGTAATCCTTCTCGTATTGCGCAGAAGCCTATCAGCAGAAGACGGGTAAGCTTATCAAAGCTGCGAGCGGCTTGAGCTGAGCGCGGCAGTATGTTCGCCACGCCGTCTCCCCTAAACCCAAGCACTCGTTGTATGATCGAGCCTACCCGACGGGACTGCGGACTTCTGGCAGTAATCCCCCCTAATTACATGTGGGCCATGTTGGCCTCAGGTCACATCGGTACGGGGCCCGATATCTAACCAAGAAGCAACTGCCCGATCCGCCTAGCTTCCGAGGTTCATGAGCCGAGAGTCACAGGTAACAAAGAATCTGACTCGGCCAGAGCCAGAAAAACGTCCCGAAGCAAAGAGCCCTATCCATGGTTAGCATGTATGATCGGCATGAGAACATCCATTAGGGAATCGGTCGAAATAAGAGTGGGTTATATTGCTATATTGTAGGGAGCAGTGAGCGTGCGCGTGTGTATGTGCGCACGCGTCAGAGGTACGTTGGTAGTCTCTTCCCCGCACGAGGCGAGTGGCCCCGATGTCCATTGGAACGCTTCCCGAAGGCAGAGCTGTACCAGATCCGTGAGCGACGGCTTTATGCCCCTGTGCAAGGAGATGGGTATGAACGACGGCGCTGAAGGCAGCTGACGGTGAGACGCAGGGCGGAACCCGCGCATCTCGACCGGCGCTCCCGTATACTCTTGCCCCAGACCCCGAGCTGCCCGCGAGAGGTCGTCGTTGTGCTGGTGGCCATTCAGCGGTGGCGAAGCCACAGTAGAAGATCTGGCGTATATATTACCAACACTGCATATGCACAGCGCATTCCCGTCAAGAAGCATGTATGTGTGGGTGTGTGCGTCCGTGTGTGTGTTGTGCGTAGATTAGTTGAGACGACAGTACTTTGCACTTACATACCGATGTATCAAGGAGTAAAAGACGTTGAGCGTCTTGACATCTTCAGGCTAAACGTCTCCCATCAGTCATGCATGCCAAGTCAAGGGGGCGCGCATACCTTCCATGCTTCCTGAGGCAAACTCGAGGTGTGGAGGCCACGTACCGGAGAATACAGTCCACTACTGTATAGATCTCAAACCGGAAAGGTCGGTTGCGGGCATCCCTCCGCAAAGCTGAAAAGCCGGTACCCATAGGTAAAGCAAGACGGCGGGTAGTGCTCACGTCACGAGCCCCGCGGCCAATGGAGAATCGAGTCTGCAACAGCCCCAGCTTTGATACATTCTCGCTCTTTGCGCTATAGCGCAAAGCGACAAATACGGCATACAACTTCTTTTCTTACCCCTCGAGCGCGTAAACTCTGGGTCGAACTTCCATCTCTTCTTAATTGGAGGGGTACATACCTATAGACCTACTGTACGTGTATGACCGAGTCGTGTGCGGCGACTTCTCGTTTCTGGACGCATGCATAAATTCTCATGTACGTGCGTCGCGCAGAGTGTCGATGGTCAGATGCAGAGATGCATGTGCTGTGTATAATAATGGCAGGGATCGGGAGTTATACAAAGTTGTCTCGGAAGCTGGGGCGGGTGAAGATAGAAGCAGCCTGTGTGGCGTAAGGCCATCCTTGCGACCCTTGAATTGTCTCTAGTCTGTGTGTGGCAGGAAATGTATTGAAGCAGGTGAGTGACCTTGCCACGACATGCAATAAGATATCTGTCAATCAATCATGAATGGGTTACTAACCTTGTCCCTTGCGCCGCATTGGGGGTCCGTGAGGTTCAGACGCAGAAACGCGGCACGGACCAGCGGTGTGTAGGTAAGGTACAGTACCTAGCGCTCCTAGCTTCCTCATCAGACACCCGTCCAGTGTTCGCGACAAATTAAAATCAAAGGAGGAATTGTGGGGAGTCGATATTCCTTGAGGAGCTCAGCTGGCCTGGCTGACTTGCTTGGCCAGCTGAGGCTGCTTAGTAATTTATTCCTCTTTGGCAGAACAATAAGAATATTAAATGATTTTCTCTCCAGTTGGGTTCAAAGCCGGCTCCTTTTGTCGTTGTACCTTGTACCATAGTACGAATACAGATCTGGTGCAACCCTGTCCGATAGGGTTTTGCGGCACGGGGAGGGGGGCAGGCTTTCTCCAACCTCTGCTGCGGGAGTGGCACCCGCATTTGGGATCAATTCCCCCATCCATCTAACCCAGCTTAGGTAAGGAATACTCGATTGGGGGCTGCCGAATTGAAGGATCTGAAGAGAAATGAAGAGACCCTCCCCATCAGTAGTAGTAAGGAGGTCACCTGGAAGAAGTTACGCTCGGTACTAGCATATCAGACTTTGCTCGTCTATACTAGCTACCCAGTCAGCACCGGTTGTTAGCCTCTCTGACGGGTGCCGATCCTCCAGTGTTCGGTAGGGATGATCAGTAAGATCGCGCAGGGGGAAAACGGTTCGTCTCCGCGCACAGAACACGTATTGGATATGGTTGTAAGACAATGATTATGGGTGGGGTATCAACAACATCATTTATGTATCCGCTGCGTATATGCACACCTGTACCATACCGTTCCATCCGAGTTAAAAAAATCTAGAGCGCCAAGAGGTATTTATGCTAGGCTCTACCATAGGTTAAGTCCCAACCTACTCCTTCTCCTTATCCGAATCCAGCTCCATTTTATCGCCATTGCTTTGATCCACCTGACCGCTGGCAACAGAGGCGGCCGCGGTGGCCTGTCTCTCGTTCGCTTTAGCCTTGCCATCGGCTTCCAGAATAGCCATCGGAGTCGAACCTTCGCCGTTCCTTTGGGAAGCGGCCCCCTGGTCCTTAGGGGGCTTAGTCGCCGCCGGAGGCACTATGACGTTCAGAACGCAGTCGTCCAGGTGCTCGTAGAACTCCTGTGCTGTAGAGAATCTAGTCTGGCAGATCGAACATTTGGCGTCGCCGCCATTGCGAGACATATTGCCAGTAATTATCATCTTCCGGCTGTTTGGCGGCGTTTGTTCGACGTTGTGCACGGCAGTTAAATGCCGTTTAAAGACATCGGCCCTGTTGAAGGCTTTTTCGTAGGGGGTGCCAGGCCCTGGACAGAACGGACAAACCATTGTCCCCTTGTAGTGGGTCAACGCGTGCCTATTCTTGTCGTATTTTCGGGCGAAGCCTTTGGTGTGATATTCGCACGTCTCTATCGGACATTTTTCCGGTCGTTCCTCCTGATGTGTAAGCATATGAGCTGCCAAGTCTTTGAAGACTCTGCCGCAGTCAGGATGGGGACAACGGTTCCTGTTGTCTTCAACCTTTGTCGTGATAGGGTTGCTGTGGATTGTGCTTTCCAGGGGAGGGGCTATCGACGGTGCCAGGAGGGGGCCTTGCGGGGGTGGGGCAGGAGCAAGTCGGGGGCCTTCCATGTACGTTGGCTGCGGCGGCAATGCGAACTCCTCAATCATCCTCGCATCGTTATCCTCCTCGCCGCTGGAGTCGTCATTGTCGTTGTTTACATCGATGGACTGGCGAACTTCTCGCATCCAATCCTTGAGAATTGTCATCGGAGGCCAGTCCCCGCTTGCCTTGCCGCCCCTGTGGGGATTGAAATGGGCACGCCGCAAATGGGCCGCCGCGTTGTAGTATGCGCCGTAGCGTTTCTGAGTTACGCATGCCTTGCATTTCGCGAGTGGTATAACCGGCTGTGGTGAGTTCGGGGTTGAGCTTTGCGGCTCCGTGCATACCCATCTTTTGACCAAGGCGGCGTGTTTGGCATCGGTGTGTCTCCGAAGCTCGTGCTCCCCGCGGAATCCCTCGGGGTACTCATTACACTTGCCGCAAAATACTCGTCGGAGCGGTGGGCGTTGGTAGGTAGTCCGGAGCTTACTCGGAGAGGCGAGGCCCCTCGAGATTGCGCGCGCAAAAGCAGGGCTCTCTCCAACCGTATGCCGCCTCGCCTCATCCATGCTGTACTCCGTGGGAAACAACTCCTGCTCGCCTTTGTTCGCCCATGGATCGATCGGCCGCCATTCGGGTACAGATTTTCTGGGTTGGCCGGCGGTGGCGGCTTCGCCCGGCGGATGGTAACTGACCTCGCGATAAATCGGCGTACGCTGCCTGAAGAAACCGTTGAACGCAGCCCCTTCACTCAGGTAACCGCTGCCAAGACCAAGGAGGAAATCCCGAGATGAACGAATGCCCCACGTTATCCACTCGTCCTTTCGAATAGCCGCTGATGCTGCCGTAAAAATCGCCCGATCGTTCCCATCCATTTCGAGGGGGGTTTCATCCAGCATCATGGGAGTGGACCAAGCAAAGAGACTCACCATGGCCTTGTAGACAGCATGCATGGAAGCAGCACTACCAGACATGGCCAACCCTGCCTGTGCTGGACTAAGCATACTTCGAGATGGAGTTGAAACCAGGTCTGCCAGGATGGTCCTCACAATGCTGAAGATGCAAACCGAAAAGAAAACGGCCATCCAGCCCTTTGGCTCCACAGGGACCCTGCGCATAGTCGCATTTTCGAAGGATTGCAGAAATTGAGTCATACAGTTGTAGATTAACCGGTTTCGTCCATCGTAATCGATGTCATCTGGCAGAAGTTGCGCCTCTGCTACGTTAACCTGGGTACGTATTGAGGGTTCCTGCTGTTGCAGGTCGAACAATAGGATCTCCCTGAGCAGCAACTTGGCATGGTAGAGGAGAGGATACCTCGCGGCTTCTTTTTCTCGATTTTCCGACATGTAACCAGTGAGCCGGAAGAGTTCCCAGAAATGAAATGGAGTCCCTTCGGCGTTCCAACTTGCCGCGAGGACCTTCAATACTGGAGGTGGTTTATCCACCGGATCTTTCGAGTAACCAGCTAGGGTGGGATTCGAAATCGGTAGCGAAGCCAGGTCTTCTGTCCACCAAAAGCCGTCATCGAAATCAATATGTTTCTTCACCATTTCCGCTACGGGTTGATCGACGATGTACGTCCGATCGAGATATTCGTTCATGTTCCTACGTCTCGCCATCGGTGACGCCATCGGCGTCTGGGTTTGCCTAGGGGAGAGTTGCTCTATATTCTCGTGAGTGGCGCACTTCAAGGACATAAGATACGCGGGCCTACCTGGCAGCATCAGATCTGCCAACGCAGCCAATGAGCCGCGATGGCATCCAAGCACTTTCCAGAAGTCTTCGCCGGCTGGGTGGGCGTTCTCAGAACAATACGCACAGTCATCCCTCGAATCGCACTAAAAACCGTCAATGAAAGTTATTCTAAGAAGCGGGTGAAGACTTGCAGGCTTTGCATGGACCTTGCAGCAAAGACAAGGTCCAGTATCTCGGGGAAGTTTGAGCTCTCCTATAGACTGAAGCCTCGAGTGGCCCACCCGACTCCGCTTGAGAGGAGGTAGCAGAGGATCAACCTCAGCCTCAATCGGACCGCGTGTTTGCGCAGGGAATTCGGGTGCCAGGGAATATCCCAGCAAGGAATCTCTACGGTCACTCGGTTGAGTGACAGAGACTAGCGGCGGAAGGGACGAGGATGAGGTCGAAAGTCGCGGCGTTGGCGCCAGTGCCGGCACTAGCGCCGGCGAGGCCGGCCCGTGTTGATCGATTTTCACAGCTTGTGACGGCTGCTGAACTGAGAAAATTACCGGCGGGACGCTGCTGGCCACAAAGCTTGAATCTCTTTTTGGTGGGCGAGCAACATGCTGCTTCAGGTGCTGGTCGCGGTCTTCAGCATTGGGAAAGCCGTATATATAATACAGGCAGCGGTCATCCCAGCATTTGAAGGAAACTTGACGCCTGGAGATGACAGGCACAGTTTCCCTCAATCTCCAGCCGCGAAAAATTGGATCATAGTAGGAGACATTCCTATCGAGCCAGGCGCCATATTCAGGCGGCGCATTGTCGGGAGTAGATAACTTAAGCGTTTCTAAGAATTTTGGGTCCAGCAAGTCCAGTCCTAATTGTCTGTTAGTGGAAGGGTGAGATGAACAGAGGCGACCAATGTCCCACTCATACCTTGGTCTATTAAGTAACTCTCAATGCACTCGCATTTATACTGCAGAGCTCGGGCTTCCTCGATATCCGACAAAACGGGGATTGTGCCCGGAAAGCCTGAGGAATCATTAGGGTCAGTAACATGCCCCAATCCGACGCAATTTCCGAGACATGAAAGAGATGACCCACGTTGACTGTTTACGAAATCTTGTAAAGCTTTGAGCTTATGGCGGAGCATGTCCAGCTCCTGCGTACTATTGGGAAGGTACTGGGCTGGCAGCAGCGCGGCGATTTTCGCCTGAATTTCAGCTTGCTGCTGAAATAAGTCGCGAATCGTGGGGTCCAAAAACGGATCATAGGTAGGCGTGGCCGAAGTATCGAGATCCAGTGTCCGTTCTATAAACTGAATCTTACTCTGAGCACCTCGATAATCACTTCGAGGTTCGACCGAACTTGTATTGCTGCGTGACTCAGTCGACATCCGTGACGCTTGAGTGGATGGCCCAACATCATGTGTGGAAGATTTGCTCAGAGGCGACGGCTGTTTTTGCGGTCGCAATTTGAGCTTGTGTCGCCTCATTGGCGACGGATGGCCGTTTACCATCTCCATCTTTCCCGTGTCCTCCGTCGAAACCTGCTACGCTCACCCAACTCGCTCGCTTGCTTTGTTAGCGGGCGTCGTCGCCGGCCGTAAAGAGCTTTCGTCGGTTGGCGTTGCAGCACGGGTACATCAATTACAGTGTAATGAAAAGCGAACGAAGAATCCAGAGGACATGACCTGAAAATAGAACAGAACAAGATGTGCTATAAGATTGCCGTTGCTGCGCCGCACCTAGGAAAAGATATAACCGAATACAACCATGCTTCGGACAATGCAGAATATCCTTGAGCAGTATGAGTATGTACTTTGGTCTCTTTTTTCTCCCTTCTGCCGTCAGAGAATACTGCACAGATAGGGTAAAGGTTAGGTAGGATAGGATGGACTTCCAGTTGCGGTTGCGAGGAGATGGTGTGGGAAGTCCAGGTTAAGGCAAATAGCGACGGCTGATAGATTATTCGCCCAGATATCAGAAGGGTTCCAACTTTCATGCGTAATCTCTATTGCTCTGCCTTCGTAGCTCTGCCGGTCGCTAGAAGAATGGTGGTACTTGTACAATACATGGTTACTTACTTGACGGAGATAGACCGGCTAGACTGGTTACGCCACTAATCAAATTGACACCGAAAGTCTAACAGGCCAGTCATGTAGGCAGTTACTATGTACAAGGTATTCGGAGCTGACGGGCGGAGGGCGAGTGCTGAACGCTGTCCGCTCCTCGTCTTCTCCGTTCCGTCCTCAGCCTATTCTGCAGCTGTGCCATGTATATGTGTTGTACATATACATCTATCCGTATAATACTTTTAACAGTTGGGCTAGCACCCTAAGTTGCCCACATGGGGCGGTCGAGATACATCGCAAGTGGATCCGCCTTGTGACTTTAACAAGTTCAGGTCGTGAGTGGAGTGGAGCCGTCAGTCTGCAGCGCCAGGTCGTACTACGTAGACAAAAAAATTGTCACACTTTACTCGTCCCCCCTTAAACCTCAGCAAAGTGATATCAATGAATAAATCATTTTACATCTGCCGACTTCGGATATACATTACTTAATAGGCCAGTTAAGAAGCAAGTCAATAAGATCCATACATTCTTTTTAAGTGTTTTGGTTGCTTTTCTAGATTTTTGGCAAGTAGTTGCATCGGAATAAGTCGCTCTGCAGTAGTGTGAGGGTATGACAACTTCTTTGTCCACGACCTGAGTGCCTACGAGAGCAGGCGCGAGAAAGGGCAAGAAAAGGCGGGCTGGCTGTGGCAAGGTTTTCTTGGGGGTGTGGATTCACAAGGGAGTGTCAAAGCTAGTGCGCAAGCGCAGGCACCCTAGCTTTCAGCAGGTGCAATCAGCTGAACTGTCCTTATGCGGGTAAAGCATCGTTCCATCATGGAGTAAGTACCTTTCTACGGGCCGTACTTAGGCGGTATGCCGATGCTACTTGACATCCTGGCCTGGGCCGCAGATTCAGCGCTCTTGGAAAAACGGTCTAATAAGTGGCTGGGGTTCGGTACCACCAAGGCAGGGGACAACAGACCAATAAGGTGTTTGGGCGTCTCGGGAGGGGAAAGGGCAGAGCGCCAGGGCGCAAAAAGTGATACCCGTAGAGGAAAGAACGAATATGCGCGACATTGTTGAGTCTTGGCTCTGGGAAATACTCTCCAAAAAGAGCACAATGCGGAGGGATGGCGATTGGATCATTCTTTATTACGTACGTGCTCCGTACATGAGAGCGGGCACCAAAGCCATTTCGAATCCGGGTCCTAGGAGTATGTACATAGTAAATGGAGGTATCTTGAAGGTTGGCAGTATACTTATACCGGGACCTGTGGGGGCATATTAAGATATCCTCTACCTAGGCAGATGTGCGCAATATTTCCGCACTTTAAGTTGAAATAGCGTCCAAGGTTCTATATCCGGATCTCTTGTCGATATCAGTCAATCCTGGATTTTCCACAGAGTTATGCCTTATCAAGGGTTATACACCGTCTTCTATAACCTCAGGCGTCACCAAACACCCGAGGTCGTCAGTGGAGTCCGGGCTTAATAAGCCCGGCAGATACGTCGGATAGCCTCTGCGCCGCGCGCCTTGTCCCGTTTCAGCTGGCCGGACTGACCAACTTCAGCTCTGAGGGAAAGTGTGAAAAGCATTTCTACGCATGCGCTGGTGCTGAGGGGGTTTAATTGAGCCGAGTGGACGCCTAGCGCTACCCACAGCAGGGTTAGTTCCCTTCCCTGCTAACGAAGTACATATGTACTCAGCGCTAAGTTTGGCTCCAGTTCTTGGGAGCCCTGGGAGCCCTGGGAGCCCTTCAGTGAAGTACCATGGGAGGACAGGTGAGGAGTTGGCTGAGCTGGCTTCCAGTAGTCGAAGGATCAACCAGTTGCTAGCCTCGAAACGCTTCAGGTTGGCAAGCTAAACCAGTTTGTGCTAATATCTCCGTTCGTTCTTGCACGACGACGCCCCTTCTTACTCGGCCCAGCAGGTACAAAATACTAAAAAAGTAACAGCGCTAGGAGAAACATAAGTCTCCGCGTCTGAGGGCACAATGCAATTGTGAGAACGGTAGGTAACCCTATTGAGAACCTATACCAGATCTGGGAGTGTCATCGAGCTGTTGGAGATAGTCGGCATTCGGTTTGGAAGTTGCGAGGCAAGAAAGGCAATGCAATACGATCGATGACCCCGTGATCGCCATTGCACCAAGAGACACACTCACAAGAGAAGCCATCCATAGTACTAACCTGAGTATGTACGAGCGCTAGGACAAGCTGTCATAGACGCTCAATTGGCAATGTTACGTAGGAAGGCCTCGAGGTGAAAGGGCATCCCGCCCCAACGTCGAAGGTGGTTGACCAGTCACCTAATGGTTGGGGTGAAACGGGTGCTACCTACCCGGCCGCGATGCTGTGACCGGCAAGCCATGCTATTACTTTACAACCCGCGGTTGACGGGCGAGGTTACCGAGTAGGTAGGTGTTTATCCTCGGTATCTGTAGGTTGCAGCGAAACTCCGTGCTCAGCGACTGGTACGACTTAAGAAGAGCGTTTGTCGCTACCACTTGTGAGTCCCCAAGGAAGGCCTATCATGAAGAAGGCCGACTCGCAGGTGTTCACCAGCTCTACCTCATATTCATATATGCTTATCGACTGAGGTAGATGCTTGCCAAGAGAGAAAATTCCCAACCATGGGCGTGCCCATGTATAGACACTAAGTACGTCCGTATGCGTTTCGTTTGAGAAGATATCACATCACGCCATCGCGCTGTCATGGTCACATCCACTATCTTCTCTATATGTAGGTACCTCTTGAGCCGTCGTCATTATCACGTACCCAAATATTCCTAGCCGAGGCTACACGAACCATGGACTCGCGATCCACCTAATAGTATATCGCTCTCGTCTCCATGAATGGTAAGGCCCTCGATTGGCTTTCCGAAGCTCCGTCAGCTGATGATGCCCAAGTAGTGTCTAACAGGCTCAACGACTCACTTTTCAGCCATACTAGCCGGTGCGCGGTCACACCATACGCTGCACACATGCGATACATACATATATGCAGTGTAAGCTCGCTTACCTATGTAGCCTTCGAAGGCAGAGAGGGAAACTCCGAGTGCATGGTTTCCCCAAATCGAAGTGATCCAAACCCTACGAGCAGATGTCAAGTCCCAAAAGCGGCCGTCTACGAGTGGAGTTGCTCGCAGGAACATGTTGTAGCTGTCACGGCTTATCCCGCGGGCACTGCACTCCTCTTTTAATCTCCAAAGGCTTAGATGACAGATATCGTTTGCCCAAGGGGACCAGGGATGATCTGATGTTTGTGCGTTGGCTGCATCTTGGAACGAAGTCCCGCTGAAAGCCTTCCTCTCCCACCCCCTCTCTTTCTGTCAGTGTTCTCTCTCACTTCCCAAGTCCCCCGTCTTGCCCCTTTTATAGAAGAGGGCAAAAAGAAGATAGAAAACGAAGTAGCTCATCTAATAAACCCAGGGTCCGTTTCCCCCTCCATCTCGGACATCGGTTTACATCGGTAGCAATGATGCTCAACCCCTAGATATTGCACCACCACTACCGGCATCTACATTTCACTGCCGACGCATCCGCTTGAAAACCCTGCCGTAGTGAGCGTATATTTCTGTGGTTATGGCGGCTGGGCGGCCGGTTATGCAGACCGGATGCCCCCAGGCGCAGACCAGTAAAATGATGACGATAGGCGGCACATCCAAGAGGGTCACCCGTGAAGTCAGTCGGCCAGCTTGGCGAGAGCTTTCCGATGTGTGAGCCGGCATCTCCCGTTGATCCCTGCCCCATGGGGAATTAAGCGATTCTTAATTGCGTGTATT
This sequence comes from Monosporascus sp. 5C6A, assembly GCA_004155035.1. Classification (NCBI taxonomy): domain Eukaryota; kingdom Fungi; phylum Ascomycota; class Sordariomycetes; order Xylariales; genus Monosporascus; species Monosporascus sp. 5C6A. The sequence goes on along the minus strand of QJOB01000020.1, from coordinate 9,074 downwards.
AATGGGTTGCGCTGAAGGGAGTGCCGAGGGTTGCTTGCTTTTATGTAGCATCGGCGTCTCTCTGTTTTATTCCCGCCGTCTGATTGGCGCAGTAGCTTCTGGCTCGCCTGCTGCGAGGCGGAAAAAGAGGACCGCAACCTGCATGGTTCATCACCATGCAGATGAAGGAAAGCAGATGTATAGTATACGTAGTCATACACCGTCTATTCCATTCGCCCGGCGTATGTACCCAGCTACCATGATAACCAGAACAGGGCAAAACGCCCCATCAGCCGCGTCACTTCTTCTATGTCGTTTGCACTTGCAGGGAAAGCAACGATTGATCATTGCCCATCGCGCCTCAACCCGTGGGAGGACTTGAAATTTCCGAGGCCGACAACTCAAAGTGAGCGGCACTCTTTTCACTGAGCATGAAGGCGCCGCACGCCGATGCAGGACCTTAACTGAGGGCATACGATATATGTGGTATCTCTTGAAACCTCCATCATCCGACATTTTGTGATGAATCACACCCGATCGAGCGCACATGCGCTGCAGGAAAAACGGGTTGTATCGAGTTGATGATATGCTTTTTTTTTTCGGTGCGCGACTTGGCACGATGCCCCGCCGATATCGAGATGGTGCGACACCATATCGTAATACGGTTAGGAACAAGGGCAGGGGCAGCTATCGCGGTTTCCGTCATATGACAATCAGTAGTACCCGTCTTCTACAACTCCCTTTTCAGCTATAGTCATTAATGCCGATATAATCAGATGTAAAGTTTTGCGCAGTTACCCGCACGACAAGAGTTGCGATAGGGATTGCGCGTCATCAACCTTGGAAGTGGGGGCTCCAAGCGGCCCTGATGCGGAACAGGTGATTCTCCCCAAACCCCCCTCATCCCCGGGGAGTGTCGGCCCCCAAAGCCCCATATTCAAAAGAGGACTGGCCTCGTCAGAAGTGGTTACACTAGCACGGTACTGCTAGTCTCCGGTTGCGCTTATTTTCTGGGTGGTCAGACCGCCTATTGGCGAAGCAGCTGCTCTTTCAGCCCCGATTGCTGCCTGTCCTAAGGCGACATCTCAGCAGCAACCTTCCGAGGCTTGGCGGCAGGTCGCCTTACCTTCAGCTAGCCCCCAAAATCCTGTAAGTAGCGGCTACGGGTAGGTATTCGCTGCGCAAGATGCCGTCAATCGATGTCGAAAGATCGTCCCACGGGATTTTCAAGTGTTTAATAAAGCAAGCGCAGCTTTTTCAATGACCACTAGGTCGAAATCAAGGGATTGATGCGTTCAAATGCCTAAAATATTCTTAGTGTGGGTCCGTACATCTTGATAACCTCGCTCGCTACTTGCCAGGTAAGCTACTGTGCCAACTCCGGGTCATCCGTCATGATGGAGGATCTTCTTACACCTTCGAATCGGTAGTTATGTAGACGACAGCTTCGCCCGGAGATTGTGCCTATGATGACAAGATGGAGGCGTGCTCTTACTCTTACTGTCAAGACCTCTGCCTCGCATCCCTTCATTGCTGTCTCACAACGGCTGGTGGCACAATGGTTACCTACTTACTGTTTAGAGCTCGTACTTGGGAAAGTAAATAGTTTCTTCTGTCCAAATAGTATCTTATTCAAAACCATGGTACAACCTAATCAAAGGGATCTTCTACATGTCTTTTGTCTTACTGTTCGTACCGACCCGACATTCCGACCTGACCTCAGGGACCCAGCTCATACTTTCAATTCCATCCATCCTTACTCGATTAAGCGTCTCATAGAAGGGCCAATGGCGAGGATCTATCTCTCCACTGTATCTAACCTAAGCTCCATGTGGCGAAAGCTCTATAACATCGTGCCATTTCTTGTAAGAGACGTTGCTTCAATGGCTAGTCCATCTCTAAGCCCTATCTCAGCGGACGTCATAATCGGATACAGTCCTCTTGCCTACATATGTCCTCAGAGACTCTGGTAAACGAGACCTCTATATACTTTCCCCCCTCAAGCCCTCCTCACGGAACTTATCCCCGCTTCCGCTTCGCGGCTCAGATAACCCCAATTCCATCCAAACCGGTTCACCCTTCCTTAACAACCACAATTTGAACAGGTATGCATTATAGTCTCTGGCCGTCTAGGAAGATTGACGAGGAAGACGAGACCCTTGACCACTACAAGCATATCGACCAGCACGGAGAAGTGTGATCCGTTGATTCAGATCCCACCCTCCACTGTAATAACCGAACTCAGCTACGAGGCATCAGATCCCAGTTCGCCGTTGTAACAAAGCCATCATGGGACGCGGCCGAAGATCCACGGTGCTTAGTCTAGTGTACGATGCCGTCTAAGAACCCGGAGGCATTGAATTATGGCAAAAGATGGGGCGCTGGAACTGTATTAGTTCAAGCGGTGTATGGTTATGTATGTTCCTACTGGAGGTTTCCTCTGGAAAAGTGGGACTACCCCTATACGAGGTGGCAGAGGCTAGGAAATTTTTTTCCTATTCTTCTGAGCCTTTCCAATATTCCACCTTTAGTTAATTCCGGAATTATTGGATTATTAAGCAAATAATTGCTTAATACTATAATTATTCGCTGATATTCTACAGCCCAATATCCTCCAAGTGGTTCCAGGAAGTTCGTAGGTTTAACTCCTTAACGAAAGAGATGACGCTAAATCAGTACTGCATTCCATAATTATTCCTTCAACTCAAAGCTATTAGAAGGCGTCCCTGGAACCTCGGCCCAGACTTCTGCAACTTTGACTTTTCAAGCCAGAATATGTAGATTGTGCCGCTACCGGTTTCCATAAACCTTATCTTCGATGGTACGCTTCTGTCGTGCAGCCCTTTATTTAGAAATTAAACTGAGCGTTCAACCGGTTTTTATAAAATAACGTAGGTTTCCCATTAAAGTAGGTAATATGCGGTTGAATACTGGATGGGGAGGTTCCCCCTTATGATATTAGTTGAGCAATAATACAGCTTGTAAAGAGCTCGCCGCGACGGAGAGCTTTTTTTTTATCTCTGAAGTACGGTATAATGGTTTTTTGCCGTATTCGGTTGGTGAAAGGTAAAGGCTAACTGTAGATTCTTTTTGTAAAACAAAACTGGCTAGATTTACTGCTAAGTGCAAATCAAGTTGTATATTAAATAGGGGACCGAGAAGGTTGGACCCCTTATTCGCGTAAACAGAACTGCTTATACAATAACCACGGTGACGTCCTGAGACTCCCTCGACGCCTGCGAGTGTTTCGGTTAAAGGGCCGCGGACCAAAATATCCGACGTCGTTAAAAAAGCGTCTTCGCTTGATCCTCTTCTATCATGGAGGCAAAGCCGTAAAGGCAGTGGTCAGGACTCTTTATCCGATACTACCGCGGAAGGAAAAGTCCAACCTAAAACACATCCGCAGTGGGAGCGCAATTAATCACGCACGCACTCACGCACTCCCACGCTTTGCGTTGCGGAGTCGTCTGTGGTCCGCTGTGCGCGTCAACCGATCACGACAACCACGCTGTTACCCACCTTCCCTAGCCGAGAACCTCATCATCATCAACACACCGAGCGCCGGTGGTCGGGTCGCCACCATAGCAAAAGCAACGCCGGACCGAGCGGAGGACGCCTTTGATAAATTGTTTTCGGAACATCAGCGATTTCCGACCCCAGGCAGCGGTGAAAGAGTGATTGTGACGCAAGAGTCCACCAGCAAGCGCGTCGCCCGGGACTACAGACCAGCGCAAGACGCCCAGAGCTGAGCCAAATCACTACAGACTTCTCGCGCGAGTCATCGTTGGGTATTGACTGTCACCGTCTACCTGACTAACTTCGATTCGCGTCGTTCTGCCTTATCGATTATTAGAATGCAGAACGATGGTCCTCCATATACGTGAATTAATTAGATACCGGCGTGTGGTAATTAAATATCGCGGCTGAAAATATCGAAGGCAGGAAGTTTCAAATAGCAAATAGTCCACCGGTATGACACATCATAAACCTTGAAGTCCGGGGAAGCTGTAGATGGACAATAACACCTTGAAGAGCAAATCCTGCACATGTTCTAAAGGGCGCCCGCGTAGTGCTATTCCGACTTGTGGTTTACGATGCAATTTTTTGGTACGGTATCTCGTACGAAGGTAAGAGAACACGATCCGAGCATTAACTGAGTTTATCTTCGGTACGAAGCACATACGATAGGAGTTATGGACTCATCGCGTGATATGACAATTAACCTGCCAAGCAGCCCACTCCTGAATAGTGTCCTTGTCTTCGTTGGTACAGGTGACCTAGTTCAAGATGATATCAACGCTGCTACTCAAAGAGCCGTATACATGCCTAATACGGCCATCATTATCTAGATGCCGAAGTGAGGGTAGAGACGGGTAGAACTCACAACACTCACCACTTGCCGTGTCCTTCATATCGTTTGGAGTTCTAAGGCTCACAGTGCTGCACCCCTCGGCCGCCGGTAATTAGCTCTGGTGAGGTAGGCGCGCACCTACGCGAAAGAGCAGTCTGTTGAGGCTCCCGTAGGAAGGTTGCGAGTCAGGGTCCTGACATCTCTACTTATTCGGGTAGCAACGTGTAGGGCGTAAACGCAGCATGTCAGCAACTCGGCTGGGCACCTACGTTCTGGTCTTGAGGGCTCCTAGGGGGAATAAACATGCCGCAGCCGTAGTCTGTAAATAACAGTCTTCTCTTTAACCTACTCCGCTATGCGTCCAAAGAGCGATACCAATAGGCGTAAAAATTTGTACATTTTTAGCTCGGTTATTGCGGTAATAAAGCAGCAATATTCAGCCGGTCCAAACCTTGGCATCCTTCAACACTACGAGCTTTAAACCTAAGGTCTATCCTTGTGATTGCAGATTTAGTAAAACCTTGTCTCCCTCTGGCAGATCTAACAACTCGTTCGTAGTGCGAACTTCGGCCCCAGAGAAATCCCCCTAGGGTTCGGGTCACTTTCTTCATCCCCTGATCCAGCGCGGCAAGCCGATCCTTCTCCTCAAAGCCATTGCTCTTTAATATCCTGCGGAGTGCTTCTCTGTCAAGCCGACACCATTCATCTGCAATGAGATACCGCGACAACAGTGAAACCAAGGCACGAATTAGCAGCTGTCGGGTGGTCAGAGATGGGAAACTAAGCATTCAGGGGCTTTAGGGTACATATGGGCAACATCTTCACACGAAGCGGGGTTGCGAGATTAGTAAACCTACCGGTGGATATGTAGGAAGGAAAGGACCGTTGCACGAAAGTTCACGTGAAAGCTGTAAGACACCAATGCTGCTATAATACGTACGCTGCTAAAGAGCGGTTTCGAAATATCAAAAATAAGCGTACGTCCGGAACAACTAAGGAGTTGTGAGGACGGTAGATGAAATTACGGACAGTCTACGCACGAGCTGCACTGAGCGGAAGCGCACTTCATATCACACTCTGATCGCTATTTTCCTCAACCCATTATCCAAGTCCATGTAGCCCTAAGCCACAGCACCCAAGGCCCAGGCCAAACCAAGTAGACGCGACCAACCGAAGAACTCGTTTACAACAAGATTATCGGTCTCCCCATGTTCTAACCAACACAATAACCACAAATTCCGGGGCGGAAAGGTAATTCCCAGGTCTTCGATCTTCCGCGCCCCCCCATCCGGAAAAGAGTGCAACGCCAAGTGCTAGGTCAAGGGAAGTCGTGCCGCTTGGGGGCTCATTTCGGTGTGGAGGATCCTGCGGGTAAACTCGCATCAGACGGTTCTTATCCTTGAGAAATTCGATGCATATGGCGGCGAGATAGAAGCTAATGCCCAGTAGAGCTATATCTAGTACGAGCTTCCAGCGGGGGAAAGAGTCCTCGAGGGTTAAGAGAAGCTGTCGCAGAATAGGGGTCACTTGCTTAGTCATCAAGCCCTATGGCTCCCCGGAAGAAAGCTTCCGGGGCTCCCACAAGTATATATAGAGCTTCCTAGTCACTGCTCTCGAGAGCTAGAATTATCCATGACAATTTACACTTCCCACACTCTATGCACACGTTCCTCGCGATCTGCCTAACTGTGATAGAAGCATTATGCTGATTAGCCAAGCGAGTACGGTTTGTTGGACGGTGGCCACTACCTCGTGGTACCGTAAGGTAATCGAAGCCATGGTGTTTGCTTGTGGATCCTAAGAATGATAGCAGTAGTATATGATGATGGGATCCTTGACGGTGGGCCGTAAGACTTAAGATGGCTGGTTATGCGTATTTGGAGATTATGTGGGAAGATGCCTGGTTTTGAGCATTACACTATGCTGTTATGAAGATACTTCAAAATTTCCGTGGTGTATTAAAGAATAGGTTTATGATTTTGAGTCGTAATTCCTTGAAAGTTCGGTAAATTAACAAAGTAATGCCCCGAGGCTATATGGATTATGGTTGGTAGGGATGTTGTATTGGTTTAGCCAGTTCATGGGCGCTATAGAACTTCATATTCGAAGTTTACAGCCCCACAGCTCCTTTTCATATGATCCTCCATAAAGGAGCAGACAAATACGTTAGCTGCAAAAGGAGTGAATTCTTTATTGGAAACATAGAAAAAGTAAGGTGTAAAATAGCACTGCTCCTAAAGAAGTCCGAAAACCTAAACCGCAAAACTAAAACTTACGATTTGCTGCATTGTCCTTCTATAAAGTAAAAGCCCTACTTGTCTTTCCCCCCTCCCGTTCGCTTTCTTCCTGTTCTCATTCCTCCTTCTCTTCTAGTACACATTCCATTCATCCTCTCTGTCTTCTTAAACGGAGGGAATGAGACCTCAAAGCGACAGCCATTACTGTGAAACCGAGGATTTCGCTCGGAGGCGCCATGGGGAATTGGACTAGTGTTTTGCAGCAGGGAGTCTCGGACGGTTCCCGACTCCTAGGGCAGCCACCTAACAGGCATCTAAGACCCTGTTCAATCCAAGCTATCACGGATTCTGATGTCAAAACCGAAATGACAGCGGTCGATCCTCTGGTGGCTGCTGCATTGCATAATCTTGATTGCAGCCTCCTTTGCAAACTCCCCGAGGAGCTGCTGCTTCGCATTATGAAACTCCTCAATCCATTGGACATGCAATGCTTGAGACGGACATGTCGGTTGTTCCTCCGCCTCTATTCATCTCCCGAGTTCAGCGACAGCCATGCCAATATCATGTATCAGCCGGATTTGCCGTTCTTCCCTTGGCTCCAACCTAATAGGGAGTACTGGTGGACTGGCAACATATCCGACCGGATACGCCGTGATGCGGCTCTGAGACCCAATGAACGGCCGCGTAATAACCTTTTAGCCCCGTGGAAATCTCTCGAACAGCGGCTTGACCGAGATATTGAAGACTTGTGCGACGGTTGCCGCCAGGCGAGGAACCATCCTATGTGGAAGGAAAAGATGAACCGGCTAACTGGACAATATATGCATTGTTCCGGCTGCCGATCCGACCATCCAGTTGGAGTGTTCTCTGCAGCTCAGCGAAAAGTCCCGCCAAGATCTCGAGTCTGCATAGGGCACGAGGGCTTTGTTCGATTATGCGACCACCAAGTGATCAGATGGGCTGAGATAATTGACGATGCACGCCGTGTGAATAATCTCATTAGTGGCAACCCACGAAAGATGCTCTTGGCTCAATGCAAAGACCCCAGTCATTCCCCAAAGCACCACAGTACTTTGTCACTGCAGCTGCTCCATGACTACGCAGAACCTCAGGCTGAGATCATACGCGACAACGGCGGTAAAGCTGCCCGTCTCCTCATGCAATGGTGGGGGCACCTGGCCCTTCCTGATTTCGATCACACCCGGAAGCCAACCTCTGATGTGATCCGTTGCTGTCTCAAGCAATTTCGTCGTGGCGCAGCCGAGTTCATCGCCCCCGAGTTCCCTCCAGGCCGTCTGATAGAAATGAACTGCTTCGACCCAAACCGTTGCGGTTGCCTATACTATGTCGGGCGGGAAAAGCTTTCATACAAATGGCAACTCAGTTCTTTAAAGGTACTAAACATGGCAAACTGTGTCCCGTTACCTTCTTGCCAGAGCCGTCAAGAAGCGCGATTGGGTCCCCTTCGGCCTTCGCAGAAAGACAACTTCAGAGACTTGCATTCGGCCCCGAGCTCATCTTGCCATCCGACTACAGCGCAAACCCCTTCCTTAGAACACGAAGAGCAAAGAGGATATCATCGCACTTCAACTATCACTCATGGGAACCTATTTTGCGGACCTGCGAGTGTCAGGCACCCGCGGGAAGATAAAGGAAAAGTCGGTGTAGGAATCCACGCATGCGCCGGAGGAGGGCAATGTTTACGTGTGCACTATGTACGCGATATTACTCTTCACCCATTCGATTCTGTGCCTTCTGCCTGGTGGCAAGCGATTGACGTAAGTTGCTCGCCTTTCTGCTTTTTCCTCTTCAAAATTACTCTCAGCATGTTTCTGGAGCAATACGTCCCCAGCAAGATTTCCGTTAGAAGTTTCGGCCTTCAGTATACCATTTCAAGCCCAGAAACCTATCACAACGTTATAGGTGACTATCGCTGACATCAAACATCACAGCCGGACTCTTACCACCTGACTGACGACGATGAAGGCTACGGCGTGACCTGGTGTCGCGAAGAAGGGTGCAGAAATTATTACAAGTATATTAAAAAGGCTTTTGTCCCTCTCTGGAGGAAACATCAAACGTGTAGCCCATCATGCCCCCCTGGCGGAAAAGTATGGCGTCAAGATGGGGAGATAAAGTACCCCGTAGTCTCCGGTTAAACGTGAGCGCCGTTTGTTGTTATTTGCCACCGATGCCTAGGAATACATATATGTTAAACTAATTAGATGTTGCGAAAGTAATCGCGATGGAAACAAATAGGTGTGATTGACGTTTTCTTCTGATGAAGAAGAAGTAAATTTAACACATTAGGCGCGGAAGGTTTGGTCTAGATAGGTAGGTAGCTAGAACTGCCAGGGCTGTCATGTCAACACTAGACAAACACTGTTTTGAGTATTTGGCGTTAAGTAAGGCAACCCCCCCACCAACGGGCCACCCCATCAACGGGCCACCCCACACCCGCGTAGCGCGTTGATCCACTTACTGATTTCTTTCCTTATAAAAGGCGT
>QJOB01000204.1:0-117043 GCA_004155035.1 Monosporascus sp. 5C6A | reverse complement strand
TGTATAACCAGCTTAAAGCTGATAATAATACAGAAGATTGCTTATTTTTCCGATTTTTATTCGAATTTTAAAGTATTGTTAAAAATATAGTGATTTTGACGATTTTGTATGGGAAATCGCCGGCGCGTTGGGGGGGTGGAGCGTTGATGGGGTGGTCGCCTTATTCTTCGATTTAAGTGCAACCTTTTTGGTTAAAAAGTTGAAAAGCATACCCATCTGGCTTATGTACCCAAGCCGCTTATAGAGGTACGTTACTGTTTAAAATTTAAATATAAACCTTTTAAATCGTTTAATATAAACAATGATATAATTTTGGCATATTTTCAATTTTCATAACCTTGTGATTAGATATTAATAATTTGCAAAATTATGCTCTACTCCCTATTCTTCTATATAACGCATTGAATAAAATATACTTTTATTTTCTATAATATTAATTACTTAAAAACTATATAAATAAGTAATAACGTTGTAATACGCAAGGCCCACATCCATAATCTAACTCGCGTGTTACTATCGGCTTCTTAGTTTGTTGTGAAATTTTCAGATAATAGAGCTTTGCAGGAAAATCTTGCACCCTCACAGTAGGTGGCTCGCTCGACCTCCTATGCTCTCCCGGTATTCGTCTACCAGTCGAAGCGCAACTTTCTTTATTTTTGACTCGGCCTCCATAAAAGTCTCGCCGCTGATAGTTAGAAGATCAAGTTATTGGACCTTGTATTAGAATCCGCCTCCCGCCTTCTTTTTGTGATCAAACGCCTTGAAGGCATGATATAGTTCAGGGGAAAAGCATGTCGATTCTCCGCCTTGCGCCATCCAGTTAGTCTATGAAGTTTCCTCAGTCCCGTTCTAGATCGATTTCTTACCCTCCTAGGTCGTGTCGTCTTCTTCCTCGTCAGCGCAGTGGACCAGCAAACTCCACGGCCCCCCTTGCATCGACAGCCATCCAATGCTTGATGAGAGAAGCAATCCCGTGCTCCTTGCCGTCTTCTTCCCAGGTTAGTCAGGCTGCGCCTATGCTTCTTTCGTCTTGACCTAGCCAGCGCTCTTGTCTTCTGCTCAGGTTTCATATTTCTTGTCAGTCGTTGTAGCCGGCGTAGTCATCCCTACCTTGCCGCTTTCGAGTATATCTGAGAGAAATAAACCATTAGCTCAAACAACTCTAGCAAAAAGCCCACAGGGTTAAGCGTACCCGAGCCACCCATATCGGCCATAGGGGCGAGCAAATTTTGGTATTGTTATCCTGCAGATCTACGAGACTTGAAATAGGATCCCGCCATAGTGTAGGGCCTCACATTCTTCAGATCCGACAAGGTCTGACTGGAATCCAGAAACTTCAAGGCGTTTGGCCCGGGCGCGATTAGTAGGGCCAAGGGTTGCACATCTGTCTGCCCTGTCTATTCGGGGTGTCAGCAGACAGAGAAATGGCGTTTTCGCTGCAGATAGCTTGTTATCTGTCTATCAGGCCCCTTCGGCAGACCGTTAACAATCGCCTAGTTTGGAAAAAGTGAGGTTATCCCCCATTGAGCTATCTAATGTACACCCAATGCTCCCAAGACCACCTCCAATGCAAATGTAAGCAATTTTCATAACGAATCTCACAATGCCTTCACTCTGCTGCCAGTTCAGCTACCAGATCCCCAGGCACTAAACATTTCAGCATAACCTAGTACCTCAGGTGGTGCAGAAAAGGTATAGCTTGCTTACTCACCAACGCCCAGAATCCGGTAGGCACCTCGAATAACGTTATTCAGAGGCTTCCATACTACGTATAGAGCTTTCTAGCCACTGGTCCCTGGAGCCCGGAATCTATCAAGAAAATTTACGTATAAGAATATGATGTGACCGCAGTACGACTGAAGGTGAGACTACTCTGAAGGAAGCAATAAGGCTACAGAGGAAGGATTCGTATGTAAAAAGTGTACATGGTGGCCTCAATTAAGAATGGAGGAAATCTCAAAATGTGTTGTCAATGTGTCAATTTCGCTATATCTAAGCTATAAATCTCCTGTAACAGGGAAGGGATAGCAGAGCTATATATATTCGTAAGTAACTATAGAAATTAGCAGGTTATTTATTTATTATCTAATTTTATTAAAACTATAAAAGCGGATAAACAACGTTTAATAATAGTTTAATAGTTTAAATACTATGATTTCGAATTAAAATTTAAAAGCTTATTTAATTTTTAAATTACATTTTATATATAAATCTTTTATGCGTATAGCCCTTTTACAATACTATAATAATAATTATAATTATAAAAAACGAAACTTTCGTAGTTATATTTTATATATATCTTATTATTAATAATCTTTTAATAATTTTGCTTTATTTACGTTTTTATATAACGAAAGCATGGCTAACTTAAGCAAACTACTTTTTAACCAACTAGCCGTACGTATTTATTTAAGTTAATTCGAATGGACTATAATGCAAACAAATATTTAGGAATATTTCCCCGGGTTAATCTTGCGATAATTCTAAAAAGTCTTAGTTATTTCCTCTAATACCCGGATTAATACAATCTATTAAGCGGTTATTAATAAACGAAGAATTACGACGAAAACCGGACAGAATGGGAAAAGAGAACTAGATAACAAATAATTATTATGATGGTAAAAACTCTTAAAAATTCCGAAATTAAAGATATAAAAAAGATATAGAAAACGCCTTTAGAGTTTCGGATAACGAGCTTGTCGAAAACGAAATTATCTACACTAGATTTCCCAGATATAGAAATATTTAAACCGAACTTTTTTATATAAAAACGAAACTATTTAATATAAATCTTTTAAAATTACTTTATTCAAAACGAGTCGGTTTAAAAAGAATACTCGTATTAACGCTTTTAAAACGAAGTTTTTCAATGTATAATATATGATAAAAACTTATAAACTAAGTAACCTAGCGCATCTTTTTTAACACGTCGTAATAATAAATAAAAACAAAATAATAATAACTTAATAACTTTATTTAAATTAATCGGATTCGCTTTTATTAAATGTATCGATAATTTCTTTACATATGCGTATTATATCCGAGTTTATCGTAAACGCTATATTTTCGTTCTATAAGAGAACAGAAAGAACTAGCCATCCACTACATAACTAAAAGATCGGCAGTTCCATCGCCAATTGGCGTTGGAAGTCCTTGTCCGCACTTAAGTAGTGAACCCTGGCGGTCATTCCCTTACATGTTCTTGCATTTTAACCTTTTTGCGGTATTTATTTTTAATCGTCATTAGTAGCAATCTTTTTACTTTTATATTTCTTCTCGATTTAAAGCGTTCATTTCTTTTTATAATAATTGTTTCTTCTTTTTAAGAATATTTATATTTAATTGTTTCGCCGTTCGTTTTAAAATGTAATTTGTCTTATATAATTAAGCGGTTTTTTTCCGAAAAATCGGAGTTTCGTATAAAATCAAAGCTAACAAGGTACTTTTATTTAAAATTTAACTAATTTAATAAGTTGTATCGGCGAGTTACCTTGGTAATTGTTAATTGTTTTCTATAAACAACGTTATTGTTTTAATATCTTAATAAAATCTTTTAAAGGTTTTTATAAATAAAGAAAATATAACACCGGTGGAAATAAACGGCGAAATGTTCGGCGTAAATAGGATTAAAATAATCTATAATACGGAATATAAATCCGATATTTTGATATATTGCCGGCGACTAGAGTTTACGAGTTATTTAATATTTTTATACTTTAAAAGTTTATTAATTGCGAAAATTTCAGTTTATAATTAAAAGAAAGAATATTACTATTAATAAATCCAGTTTTCGAGTTACGTTTTATATTAATAATAAATAACATTAGCTTTTATTATTCGGACAACATATTAATAATACGCAGAAAAGTTAAAATAAAGTTATAATCTTTTTTTACATCTATTTAATCTTAACTCGATTAAAGCATTATTTATTAATATTAAGTTTCTATCCGTTATTATGTTCGACTTTTTTAATGATAAACAATTTAGATTATCTTTTATATATTATTACGAATATGTAAGACTATAAAAAAGAAAAATAAGATTTATTTTAAAAAGCAAGGATAAGCTGGGATTAACTTAATTGATACATATATATAGTAGGAAAGTGATGTGTTGAATTGTTGCTGAAGCTATTCACGTATTAAGTACCTGTATATTTTTAATATCCGGATTTTTAAGAATATTTTTAGATGTTATTGTTTTAAAGCGTTAGCTATTCTATTTATTATATTTTTCCTTATCTTAATTACGTATATAAACCTTAAAAAGGTTATTTAGTTGTTGAATTTAAAAGAAACTTAAGTTGTTAATAAAAGCGTTCTTTTAATCGTAAAAACCATTTAATCAGTCATCGTATTCGAAGATACTGGATATAGCATCAATTGTGGAAATTATATTATGTAATAATTTTTATATACTGGCTCAGCCTGGAAAATAAGGCTTGGACCTACTTAATCTTATAAAAACGTTTTTTTAAAGAAGATATAACTATGTAGATAAAATTAGATGAAATGATAGATTGCTATCTTTTTTTTCCATGCTTTACTAAACCCCATCTATTTTACAGCTTCTTATTGCCTTCCGCTTCCAGTTTTGTCAGCAGTTTTCCTGCAAACTTTATATAGTTTAGTATAAGGTTTTCCATTAAGTGATTATTCGTATTTTCGAAAATTAAATCGTATCCCAAAATTAAAAGCCGGAGTCGATTTCTTAGGAAAACGTTTCTAGATCGAGAGTAATATCAACAGCCTTGGATCGTCTGGTAATTTTATAGAAATAGAGTAAAGTAAAAAAGATGGTTTTTGTAAAAAACTTTACCGTTATAGATAACCGGTATCGCATATTTTAAAGTACGTAATATATTACTATTTTAATTAATAATAGCTTGAAAAGCCGTAAAAAAATCGAAGTTGAACTTCTTAACTGTGAAACTGGCCAGGGCTTGCAAAGCCTTTTATATAACTTTAAGATTTACTGTACAAAGCTATATTAACCCTGCCGAACCGTATAGCTAATAGGAATAAGGTTTATCAAAGTCGAAGCTTGTTGGCAACTACGTATTAGTCGGATTTAAAATAAGGTCCGGAACTAAGTGTTATAACCCAACACCTCTTGGCCTCCACAAAACGGTCAAAAGCAGGGGTTCTCCAATTCCGAGTTACGTATCATTACGTGCAACGATCCAAGGATTATTGGGATCATTCTCGAATGCAATAATCCAAGGATTATTAGGATTATTCTCGAATGTAATAATTTTAGGATCATTAAGATCATTATCGAATGTAATGATCCAAGAAAACATTACATAATTTATTAATATATAGATACGTTTATTACCTTTTATAGTTTTAAATAGCACCAGTTTATAATATAACTTAGTTATCTAAATTACTTTTGGTTATTTGATATTACCAGACGTAATTAATATTCCCGTTATTACTTAGTTTCCTACAATATTATTATTAACATAAACCCGTACGATTAAATTTAATAATTAGTTAATTAATCCAGCCGTTATACGTTATAAGCTTTTATTTAATAATATAATTAAACATTAAGTAATATTTCGAATCGCTATTATGTTAACTAATACGCAAATAACCGCAATTTAAGAACTTACGGTTTAGCAGCTCCAAGACAGGGTTAAGGAACTCGAGGTTATCGTTTAGCAACTTACCGATTAAATAATAGCATTAATGGGCACCCGCAAAATAAAGCCTAAAAAGCCAGGACCGTATAACGGAAAAAGGAACGTTCAGAATTTCCTAACCCAGGCTCGGGTTTACATCCGTCTAAAAGGGCTTACCGATCTAGCGGACCAGATTCTCGCCGTTACAGCCTGTTTAAAAGGAAACGCTCTTAATTAGTTCGAACCTACTATAAAAAACTTCCTAAAAAAAGGAAAGTCCGATTAAGAAAAAGCTACCAAGGAAATCTTCTCCGCCTACATCAATTTCGAAGAAAAACTTAAAAACAACTTCGAAAATCCAGACAAAAAACGAGTTGCAGCCCAGCAAATCCTCCAACTGCGCCAGAAAGGACCAGCTTCCAAGTACGCTGTAAAATTCAGGAATTTTATGGCTAAGGCAGGATAGATAGATAATAAAGACGATACCTTAATCGACGTGTTTTACAAAGGCCTAAAGGAAAATGTTAAGGATAAAATCATTAAGTTTTTACGACTTACGATATTCGACAAATATATTACCGAAACAATAAAAATTAACAATCGGCAGTTCGAAAAACGACAAAAAAAACGAAGATATTTTACCTTACGGGTTGGATATTTTAAAGCTAATTAAAGAAAAAGGCGCAAGGTACCTCCTACCTTCTTTAAAACAGCTCCAGGACTTATGGAACTTAGTATTATTTAACGACGAAACATAAACCAGGTATAATGTTATAATTACGGTAAGATAGGACATATTATACGACAATACAAGGCGTCGTTAAAGAACGATAAAAAAATACACTAAACCCTAATATTAAAAGGACCACTAAGGAATTCCAGCAATAATAGATAAGTTAACATAATCCGTATCCGTAATAATAACAAATAAAAAAAAGTACGGTAAAGAATAAAAATAACTAAGGCCCTTTTCCAAGTACCGATTAAGCAGCAATAGTTTGCTATAAAGGGATAGTTAATTAAATACCAAAGATATAAAAAACTTTTTATTTTTAAACCTCGCTTACGATCGCAAAAAAAAAGGTAAAAACGGTACGAACAGTTGGAACTAAATGCATAGATTAAGGAGTACTACGGTTGGGACAAGGCCTTGTTACCAGAAATACCTAACCGACATGGGAAATTACATGCTATCCATTACAAACAAACCCATTACCCTCGATACGAAAAACAACAAGATTATATCTAACGCTGCATTATACGCATGTAATATTAAGGATTTAACTTTCAGAACTAAACTGGAAACGACCCTAAAAATTAACAATAGTACCGTTATTTACGTACGATAATATTACAGGATACCATCGACATCCTCACAGCAAGGGAAAATTAACCTAAAGGCAGGAATTGCCCCGAAAAGGACCCAATATATTATTTTGAAATATGCGACCACAAAATACAAAAAGAATGGATTTATTAAATAATTATAAAAGCAGCACGAAAAACCCTTAACGACCTATAATTCCAGTTAACGTTTACGACGGATTTTAAGAAGCAGCAAAAACTTCGAAAAAAGATATAATCTCGACAGGAAAATATGGCCAAAAATGATATATAATATTAACGATAGTTTAATGGTTTAAATAGCTGGATAACAAAAACGGACTATTTAAAAAAAAACATAATCGAATAAATCGAAAAAGATATTGTTACCTTAAAATAATATAATAAGTTATTCGATGTACGTATTATGGAACTAAAGGCAACGTTACGACATTAAAAAAAGCATATTAAGCAGCTGTAAGTAAAGGTTAAATAGCTGGAAAACTTAAAAAATAAACGTTACCTGTAAAAAAGCCACAGGATAACGGGAGCTAAAAAAGTTAGCATAAACCCCTTAAAAAAGCTTTATATACGATAACAGGAGCTAATAATAACCTTATTACCTTAAAAATACGAATTGAAACATATTAGTATATTGTAATAATAGATTACGGAACTTTAAGCGCCAACTATATCATTCTAAAGTTAATAAACCAGCTTAAACTGCTATGGAAAGATAAAAAAAATCTTTACATCGCCGAAAACGCCGAAGGTTAGGTATTCGCTTACGATAACGGAAAAATCGTACGCGAGATTAATTATTTCGAGAGTTTTGTTAAAAAACAAGTTTAAACAGTTAATTTCGATATCGTTTCGTTAAGGAATTACGATATAATCTTAGGAAAACCATGGTTGTATTAATATAACCCCTTAATCGATTGGAATACTAGCTAGGTAAAGTTCGTTTTATATTTTATTAACAAACAAAAAAAACGAACGAAATTTTTATATTCGATTAGCAACGAAAAAAATAACGAATGTAAGCATAAAGACACGATAAATATCTCATTACCCAAAGGAATATAACATAAAAAAAAAAAGGGCATAACAAACGCATTCGACGCATTATAGCCATTATCCGGGCACAGCTTTGCAACGTAAACGAAATCCTAAAACAACAACCCGAAAAACCAGAAAAAAACATAGCTAATATACCACCACAGTACCGCAAATATAAGCGACTGTTTTAGAAAAAGCTCGAAACGAAGTTACTAAAATATAATAAATAAAACCATAAAATAATCCTCAAAAAAGGCACCTTACCAAAATTTTATCCCATCTACAATTTCAACGTAACAAAATTACATACATTACAAAAATACCTAAAAGACAGATTTCAAAAAGGATGGATTCGACGATCCACATCTTTAGTAAGGTATCCTATGTTTTTCGTACTTAAAAAAAACGGCAAATTACGACTAATAATAAACTATCGGTATTTAAATAGTATTACCGTTAAAGATAAAATTCCTTTACTATTAATTACCGAAATAAAAGATCGCTTATAAAAAGCTAAATGGTTTACCGCTTTAAATTTTAAAGATAGGTATAACCTAATTCGGATTAAGCCAGGATATAAATAAAAAACAGCTTTTAAAACGAAATACGGATTATACGAATATTTGGTTATATTAATGGGACTTACAAACGTACCAGTAACCTTTTAACGAATGGTTAACTATGTACTTAAGGAATACCTGGACATTTTCGTTATATATTATTTAGACAACATTTTGATTTTTTTAAAGTCGGAAAAAGCATATATAAAATACGTTTATCAAGTTTTCCAAGCTTTACAAAACGTTAATTTGTTAGTTAACGCAGAAAAAAGTCAGTTTTATACTTAAAAAATGGAATACCTGGGACATATTATTATTCCAGGATATATTAAAATAAACCTTAAGAAGATTATAGTAATTGCCGAATGGCCAAGACCTACCACAGTTACAGAGGTACAGGTATTTATTGGATTCGCCAATTATTATCGAAAATTTATCAAATATTTTAATAAGATTGCAATATTATTATCGAATTTAACCAGAAAAAGGAACGAGTTCCAGTAGATAATGAAAGCAAAAATGGTATTCCAGCGGATTAAAGACGTAATTACTAATGAACCGGTACTGATTATGTACGATCCAAACCGCCTAGTTAAGCTAGAAACCGATTTTTCGGATTACGTATTGGGCGTAGTAATCGGATACCGAGATAATCAAGAAGTACTTTACTTAATTATCTTTTATTTTTACAAATTAAAAAAAGCGGAATTAAACTATAGTATTTTTGATAAAGAATTTATGGCCATTGTTAAAACTTTCCGAAAATTTAGATATATGCTTAAAAGGAACCTTTATTAAATTAAAGTTTATATTAATTACAAAAACCTTACCCGTTTTACCATTACACGAGAATTTACAGGACGATAATTACGTTACGTAGAAAAGCTGGCCGAGTACGATTTTATCATTATATACCAAAAGGGCTTTAAAAATAATAAAGCAAACGCTTTTAGCAGGCGACCTGATTTAAAGGAGAAGTTAATTAAGGTTAATTACAGAATTTTCGATATTACCTTAAAAAAACATTTGAAATTACGACAAATTGTAACAATTAAAGCAGTACCCCCCGATTTATATCAGAAAATTTAACAATATAACGATAGTTTACCTAAGAACCAGAAGATAAATAAAATCCAGGTTTTAAAGGAACATTAAAAAAACTTAATATGGGATATATATCAATATCCATTTTATGGATATCTAAGGATTTACAGACCTTAAAACGATTATAACGTACTTATTATTTTCCCAAAATAAAAACAACAATACAGAAAGTTAAAAAATAATGCGATATTTGCGCCAGAACTAAAGCTTTACGATATAAATTATACGGAAAACTGCAACTATTCCCAGTTTTATAACAACCATGGGATTCGGTTATTATGGATTTTATTACTAAATTCCCTTTATCCGAAGATCCAGTAACAGAAATACATTATAACAGCATTTTCGTAATTATTAACCGATTTACTAAATTTTCTTATTTTCTTTTATACCTCGAAAACATAAACGCAAAATAAATGGCATATATTTTTTTCCGACATATTTTCAGTATATATGGATTACCGATAAAAATTATCTCCGATAGAAACATTACATTTACCTTTAAATTTTGGCAGGGCTTGATGGTATAAATCGGCCTGAATTATAAGTTGTTTAGTACATTTAAACCTTAAATAAATAGGCAAACAGAATACTTAAATTAAATACTGGAAACTTATTTACGGTATTACGTTAATTACGAATAGAACAATTAGGTTAAAAAATTACCAGTAGCCTAATTGGTTTATAACATTAACTATTACGAAAGTATCAAAACAACCCCGGTAAACGCTAATTTTGGCTTTATACCAAAAGTCTACAGGGAATTACGTAACGACGGTCCGGTAAATATCAAAGTTATTTTAACGTTAAAATAATTCCGACAGTTACACGCAGAAATGAAAACAAAATTCGGATTTGTCCGTAATTAGATAAAAAAATATTATAACTAAAAAAGGTTAAAGGAACCAACTTTTTTAAAGGGAAAAATGGTTTACTTAGTTATTAAAAACATCAAAACCAAACGCCTAAATTAAAAGTTCGATTTTAAGTATATTGGCCCATATAGGATCGCCAAAAAAATTTCAGAAAATAATTACAAATTGAAGTTACTATTAAAAGTTAAATTCCATCCAGTTTTTTATGTTTCCTTATTCGAATTAGTAACGGATATTATTAAAGTTAACATAGGATAGGAAAACGAGGCGGAAAAGGATGTACCAGTATACGAGGTGGAGAAAATCCTGGACATGCGTAAAAAGGATAAACTTACCTAATACCTTATTAAGTGGAAAAAATACCCGGACTCCGAAAATACCTGGGAACCCGCCAAGAATTTTATAAACTCCCAGCGCCTCTTGAAAAACTTTTACCAGTAACGACGGGATCAAAAACTACGTTTTAATTAAAATTGTCCGGGACGGCGTCGACGGTGGACCAATTAATCCGGTCAAAGGGCTATGTTCCTGTAACTAGACCTTTATCCTATTCCCCCGTTTCTTCGCGTTTTAATCGTTTTAATTCCTTAAGGTTGTCGATACCTTGCGTTATAACTTTTATCATTTTTTCATATTACATTTTTTTTTGTTTACGGAAATAACGGAAACGAACGTTTACTTAGTTTGCCTTTTTTTCGGCGGCCTCCAGCTTTAGTTCTAACTTCCGGTATTAGGCGGCCACCTTTTATAACTGCTTAAGACTTAGGCTTTTAACGTTACAATTGGCCTGGTTATACTTAATATAAAATAAACAACGAAACGAGTCGTTTTCGAACAACTTGCATTTCAGTTTGCGGAATTCGCAAAAGGAACAAGGCGTTATGTTAATAGGATTAATAAAAACGGCGGAAAAAAAACTGTCGCGTTACGCAGCCTTTTCTTTTAAGACGGGTTTGGCGCGTTTTTGTATTTTGTTAACTATGTTTCCGATAATGGGAAGGCAAGAACTTATAATTTTCGGAACGAAAATTTCGGAAAGGAAAAATCGTATTATAACCTAACACCTTTTGGCCTCCACAAAACGGTCAGAAGCAGAGGTTCTCCAATTCCGAGTTACGTATCATTACGTACAACGATCCAAGGATTATTGGGATTATTCTCGAATGCAATAATCCAAGGATTATTGGGATTATTTTCGAATGTAATGATTTTAAGATTATTAGGATTATTATCGAATGCAATAATTTAAGAAAATATCACATAATTTATTAATATATAAATACGTTTATTACCTCTTATAGTTTTAGATAGCACCAGCTTATAATACAACTTGGTTACCCAGATTATCCTTGGTTATTTGATATTACCAGACGTAACTAGTATCCCCGTTATTACTCAGTTTCCCACAGTACCACTGCCGACATAAACCCGTACGACTAGGTTTAATAGTTGGTTAACTAGCCCAGCCGTCACACTAAGGTATATAATCTATCCTAACTATAAACCTATTAATTGGTTATCATATTCGAAAAAAAACTAGATATAATATCTACCGTGCAAATATTATCGCAGGATAATTTTTTATAGATTTGGCTTAGCTTGAAAATTAAAATTTGAACTTATATTAACCTTGTGTTAATAAAAACATTAATATATAAATGTAACTAATAATAATATTCGTATAATACTGTTATAACCTTTCTATTAAATAGTAGTATTTTAAAGAAAGTTTTTAGCGTGTTTTTAATTAATAAAAATATATAATAATTTAATAAATACAAAAGATTTATATAAGAAGATATACGGTTAAATAGGTTTAAGCTATATTTTCTAGGCTGAGCAAATATATAGAACATTATTGTACGATATAATTTGCACGATAAATATTATATTAAATAATTTCGAATACGCTTATTAACCAAATAGTTTTCATGGTTAGAATAAATTGTTACTTTAATCCCGTTTTATTCCGATTCCGACTACTACGTGGTTGTCGACAAGCTTCGACCCTGATAAACCTTATGCCCGCTAGAGTTCAACAAGGTTCTTAAAGATAGATATCAGCTTTACGTAGTAAACCTTGAAAATAAACCTTAATTATGTATGAAAGGCTTTACGAGCCCTTGCTAGTCTTATGGCTAAAACGTCGAACTTCGATAATTTTCTCGGCATTAATTAAAATACCAGCTTAAATAAAACAATATACTACGCAACTTAAAATACGCGATACCAGTTATTTATAACGGAAAGGTTTTTATAAAACTATTATGTTTACGATACTTTATTCTCCGAAAACTACAAGATAATACAAAGCAGCCGACGTTACTATTTATTTAAAATCTTTTCTTTTAAAAAATCGATTTCGGTTTTTAACTTTCGGATACCGTTTAATTTTGGAAAATATAAAGAATTTATCTTTTAATAAATTTATAATAAATAAATTCAATTTACCGATAATACTGGTAGCAATATTAAAAGGGAAATAATAACAAATTTGAAAATTTCAAAATCTAATTTTTAAAATTATATACGTTAAAGGATTACAAGCGATAATTTACCCGGCTGCTCAGGATTACGAAAACCTTCCAGAATTCCGACAAGAATCGACGTAGATAAAAGCGGGACTAGTCGACATCAACATCCCGCTGTCTGGGGAACCAGATGCTGACTCTGATTCTCTCTTACTTGGTGCAGCTTACCGCCGTTTCTACAAAGCCAGGAAAGTTTTTGACGTCCAGAAGAAGTTGTGGGCAGAGTTGGGAGAGATTCTCGAGGCGAAGCATCCTGATCAACCTCAGATCCTTATACGAACAGGCGAAAATAAGCGGATGCAGATGTGCTGGGCGTGAATTGGGTACCTTATCGGGATACGGACGTTAACGCCGACCGGGGATGGTCATATGAGCTTGTCTAATCGAGCGACGTGTTATCTCACTCTCAGAACATGCACAACATAATTATGTTACTCAGCCCCTGCTATCAGAGCAAAGTGATCCAACTTGTCGGAGAGCACTGCATCGTCACGATCCGTGCTAAGGGTGACGTCCTCCCACCGATCCATCACTACGGCCTCCTGTTGTCTTTTGATCTTCCACCATCGAAGAGAATCCGAACCCAGAGCAATCCGTGAAGACCAGACTCTGCCAGCCGCCATACCCTCACCCTTGACAATATCAGCCATTGCCTTTGCGACCTTGGCAGGGTCCCCCGGAGGCATTCCCCATTCAGCCAGATCCTGCGAGGCAGCGGTAAACCCTGGCACGTATGCTTCGATGGGACTCTTGTCCTCCTTGTTCTGCTCCGACGCGACTTTGTCCTTCTCGCGCGGTTCGAAGAGGCGCGTGGCAACACCGCCGCACTCAAAGGCGACGCAGCGGATGCCGAGAGAGGAGACCTCTTTGTGCAGCGATTCGGCAAAGGAGCTGTTTGTCCACTTGGTCATGTTGTAGTACGTCGTGTAGGGCATGTTGCCCCAGAGTTGGTTTGAGGCCGTGAAAGTGATTGTTCCTGATCCCTGTTGGCGGAAGAATGGGAGAATGGCCCGCGTCATGTGAAGCTGACCGAAGACGTTGGTTTGGAAGATGCGTTCTGCGTCGTCATCGCTGCGCAAAGCACCAGAGTCAGCTGATGAGACCCGATCTCAAAGATGGACCTGACCTACCTGATATCCTCGAAGGGGGCGAACAAGAATGTGCCTGCATTGTTGACAAGAACATCGATGTGTCCGAAAATCTGCCAGGCCTCCTTGACTTTGCTTGCAATGACTTTGGAACCAGACGTGATGTCGAGCTCAAGAAGCGACACATTCTCCGAAGCGCGATCGGCCATCTGATCGACCTGTCTGTTGGCAGCAATCACTTTGTCGCCTCGACGGACGATTTCCTCGACGAGTGCAGCTCCAATTCCCGCCGAGGCTCCTGTTACAAGCCATACAAGAGGTGCCATTGTCGCGAACTGCAGTGCCTCAACGGAAACAATGAATATAAAGGAAGAGAAATCGAACTGGTGATTCTACTAGAAATAGGCAGTGAAAGTATGAAATGCACTTTCGTAGTATTCCTGGTTAGAATACCTCGATCCGTGACGAGGAGACTCTTATATACCGAATCGGGCACACCTGTGGGCTCCTATAATGAGGTCCTACCTAGGCAAACAGATCAAACAGAAAGGCTCGTCCGCGCACGAAAAAGACGATTAATAAACAAGCCAAGGACTTTATCGACAATTCCTGGAGTCTTTCGAATCAGACATAGTCATTAGTAATTCGACAACGAAATTCCTCCAACGGTCATTGACAAGCCTGGCGACAACATTCAGCTGAAGGTGGAGCACATCGGCCCGATTGGCCATTTCGTCCGCGGACGAATTTGCCCATCCGCGGCAACCCGCAACTCTCCCGCGGCCAGCATCACTTCGACCGCGCACAGTGACTCGATGGGCTATCCATCCGAACGTCTCAAGCATGGTGCGCGGCTCCCCGAGGACGTCTGCGTCTGCATTCGCGTCCTCGACCTCGACGCCGACACGTAAGACCATGCGGAAAGGGACGCACAGCTGCACAGAATGCGAGTACCTCCCTCCCACGCCCAACTGCTCCGGCACGCCAGCTCATGCGCATTTGTCTAGGTCGCCGTCGAAAGATTCGGTGCGACTCGATGCCAGGAGCTTCAGTCTGTTTCAACTGCAAATCTCGTCGCACACCATGTGTAAGCCAGAGCGGTGATGGCGCGAGACTGCATTTGCGTCGGCGCCCAGAATCCGACTCTCCGAGAAACAGCAGCAGTGAGGCCCCTACGTGGGCGGCGAGGAATCCAGGCGTCCCGCAGGCTCCAGACGTTCTGGAAAACAGTGTCACAGATCAGCGAGCACCCTTCCTCGCGGTTCTGGACCCGTCTGGAGTGAGTCCCCCATGTTGGCATGCAGTTGTACGTTCAGCAGACTTGACAAGCAAGCACAGCTCTCCAAATCTCCCAAGACGGACGATGCCAGTGCGTCATCTCGGTCACGTCTGGCCAGGGACAGCAGTATGTCTCACTCGTCAACAGGTGACCGTAGGTCATCTCGTGTTTCCAGCAGATTGCCTGAGCCACTCTCACCCGGCCAGGGGGAAAGTATATGCGAGACACTACGTGCAGGATTACCGTCCTACGATTCTATCATGAAAGTTGCATTGGCGCACAAAGGCTGGTGGGTTCGAATACACAGAGCTGTTCGTGGCATGTATGACGACACGATTGAGTCTTTCCCAGACTTCGTCAGGCGAGCCTACACGAGCGATCGGCCTTCAGAACTGGGTAAGATGGCGATTGCGTTCGCTTTCGCTTCTGATGTTGATGGGTCCCGTATCTACACCTTGGTCGACCGCCTCGTTGTCTCTGACATGGCGTATATGTCTACTGTGGAAGGCTTGGAGTGCCTGATCTTGCTGGCCATTCTCTATGCGGACGAGGGCCAGCCCAGAAGATCATGGATGATCTATCGCAGAGGAGTAGTGGTCGCGCATTTAACGGTATGTCAACATCCTGTTCCGGAGACGAGTGCTGGAAGCTGATGATGTCAAAGGACCTGTACCAGGCTGGCCTCCGATCAACAGCCAAGAGACGGCTCTGGCTGTCCATCTACCAAGCAGACCGCATGATGAGCATGTTCCTCGGGCTGCCGTACGGCTTTGTCGACATGCACCATCAGCAAATCCTAGAGGTGAAGCCCGAAAATGACTACTTGGATTCGACCATGACCATCCGCTGTGCGATGATAGCCGGAAAGGTCATTGACCGAAACCACTCGCGTACAAAGGCTTCCATCTCCAAGACACTGGAACTGGACGAGGAGATGAATGAGCTTGCAACGTCTTTCCCAGAAACCTGGTGGGAGCTTCCTGACCGGGTCCAAGCCGATGGCCACGATTTCGACGAAATCCATGTCCGGCTGCACCAGCAACTCTTCTTCTTCCACCTGCGACTCTACATTTACCTACCGTTCCTCAGCGGTTCCGAAGAAAACTCTGTGCACGGTTCAATCGTGCGCGTCGCCAGCATGGAGGCTGCACGACAGCTGCTGAGGCGCTACCTGAGTCTGCATAGTGACGCGGAGGGGCTGAGCCCGTCTGAGTGCAAGCTCGTGGACTTTATGGCATTTACCGGCGCCATTGTCTTACTTCTAGGTTGCTCAAGCTCCTCCGGCCCAGGGATGTCAAGTGATGGGAATGACATCGAGGCTGTGCTGTCTTTGATTCGGTGCTTGCAACGCCAGGAGAATCAAGAAAACTGTCCCATCGCGTCGCAATGTCGCAAGACGCTTACGGTGCTGCTGTCGAGATCGAGCACGGACGAAGAAGTCCGCATTCCGTTCTTTGGCACAGTCGTCAGAAAAGGCGACCAAACCGTAGAGCAGACCGCTCAGGCTGATCAAAGCTTCATAACAAACTCGAATACCGGTGATAGTCATGCTTTACCTGCTGGCCAACCATCCTCGTCGACGACTGGTACCAACTCTACTCCCGCGAGTGAAGACCTGGCGCTGCCGAGTTCTGCGCATTCGGAGGCACCGTGGGGGATGGAGCACCCCGGCCACATGCCAGAACTGGGCTTCTTGTCCCATCTAGAGGATGTGTCGGCAGATTTCGACACGGGCTGGGAGTTCATCATGGATCTCGACAGCTTCTGAATCAGCTCAGAATTTGACGGTATTCTATAGTCTATCTCACTGGAAGCGTCACCCATCGAAGCGACCGGCCGCTGTGCCTATAATTCATTCGGTCCCTGAGAAGCTTTCAGCCTCCGTTCCTCCCGCTCACTGTAGCGGTTGCTAAATAGATCAAAGTGCGGTCGCATCACGATCGTGTACTTGACCAGCTCCTCCATGCAGTCGACCGGTCGATCGCGCATCGAGCTAGGCACCATTCGGCTGCCCTCCTCCTCTGTTGTGAACTGCGTATATGCCTTGGGAACTGAGCTCTGATTTGGGATGGCGAACATACGCATCCATCGACCGAGGATTCGCAGCGAGTAGACGGCGTTGGAGGACTGCGATCCGCCGCTGACCTCGGCAACAGCCAGGGTCCTGCTTTGAGTTGGACGCACCGGGCCGGAAGTCAGTGGGATCCAGTCAATCTGCTGCTTGAAGATTCCCGTCTATGAAGGACGACCCGTTAGTCAGTATGCCATTGCATGAGAAACTTGTCTCCAGCTTCAAGGCAGGCAGAGGGCTCACCAGGTTCCCATGTTGTTCGGGGCTGATCCATACATGGCCATCGCTCCATGTGCTCAGGTCGCGCAATTCTTGCACTTTCGGATGAGAGTGCTGTTCATCATCCTTCTGAGGTAGACCAGCTGGGTTATAGACCCGCACGTCGCAGCCTAGGCGGAAGAGGATGCGTGATGCTTCAAAGGCCAGAAGTCGGGAGTAGGATCTTTTGTTACATCAGTATCAGATATTGTACACTTTCTTGAGGCTTTTGCGCACCTGCTTCTCATACTCCCATATAGGACGAGGATGCGCAGACGATTCTGCTTCCTGCTGATAATGTCATTCTCGACCATTTGGAGCGCTGTACTGAGCTCCAGCTTCCCCACCCAATCATCCGCTGTGAATGGTTCGGATAGGATGAACGGCCGGTAGAGCTGTCGAATCTCGGCATCATCTTCCTCGACTGGGATGGCGAAAGACCGTTGGTGATACGCGGGATCGGGGGCAACGTTGACTATTGGTCGCGCAGCGTGAGAGTTGTTCAAGTCACCATGACCGTCCATAGCAACGCTGGAGAATGCTCGTTGCGTGACACCTTTACCGGTGGATAAAATCTGTCGCTGGACAATAGACCTGTATGATGTGTAGTGGAGCGTGTGGAAGCGACGTGGAAACAGGCTTCATCGTCGTAAGACTACCTGAGTCAGCGAGCGGCGTGCCGAGGCGTGTTTCGTGTTGGCCTAGGCGCAAGAGGCGGAGAGTCGGCAACCGGGGTCCCAAGCGCATCAACTCTTGAAGCTTGGGGGTCCGAAGAAGAGAGAGAGCTGGCGATAGGTGAACCGAGTGCAACGATAGTCCGAATAGCCTCGGTTGAACGCTGGGAAGAGAGTTTGGTACGTTGCAGTTGCCTTCGGCAGGCATCACAGTTGGCAGTCAGCTTGGTGCCCCGTGTAGGGTGGAATGCGTCAATATTCTTGGAGAGACCACAATTCCGGCAAATCCTGGTAGGCATCGTGAAATCGGAGAAATCCTGGGCGGCGAGTGTGGAGGGTGGTGGAGGTGGACCAGCGCCGGTGCCTGGCTGGGAGAAATCCTTGTAGCTTGCGCGAGTGTAACCTTGCTCAACCGCGGCGCGGGAGAAGAGGAGGGGGAGGAGGGAGAGGAGCTGGAAAAGAAGGGCAGATCAATGGTACTTACTTGCTTGCCTGCCTGGACTAACAACGTATACGCCTCACCCTCGCATCTCGCAAGCCAGAGCCGACAGGTGCCACCCCGAAGGTAACGGCATACACTCCAACAGGCGGTGCGAGGTCCGTGGTGTAGGGACTACGGCCGTGGTCTTATGGGCTTACAGTAAGCGTTTCCACTGAACTGCAAAAAAGTCAGCAAATTTGGTCGGATTTTTAGGGGAAAAGCAAGGAAAAGGTGATGAACTTGATGGATGCCAGTTTGTGTCTTGGTGGGTTTCGATCGGTGTCAAAATAGACTGCGGCAGGGCACTCACTCGATTCAATCTCAGTGCGAGAGACATTAATGGCATTCGCGTCTACTTGTTAGTCTAGTCGTAATGTCAGCATCTTGAGAGAACTAGAGGATACAACCTGTGAATGGATACTCAAATATATGCCTCCTCGCCTTGCATGTCAGCCCCATCGAATCCCAGTCGCCGCCGTCCGAGACGGCAGGTCAATTTACCCCTGCTTCATCTCGCCATCCTGCCAAGGGCCATAGCGGACAAGCCGAATAGCAGAACCCCGTTGCCTTTCTTACGGACGAGATCGCGGGCTTCCTCGGGGTCATAGGAGACGCCACCGTCGAGCATATCACCATCAACAGACCTATCAGCAGAGAGGTGGAGACCAGTGAGATTTATAGAACTCTTCAGGTAAGTCAATCCGGCCTCCCCTGCCTCCCTGACCAACTGCCTTGAGGATCAGGTGGATCCTGGGTTGTTCTTGATGGCTGCCCTAAGGTCGGACTCACCGGACCAGCTTCCCAACACATGGCTGCAGGGCGCCAGCCCGCACTTCGTTACAATGCATCGGGGCATGGCTGATCGGTGGCTGGCCACAGGCTGGTAATGCGGGACGCGCTCTCTGGACCCCAACGACAATAGCATATGCGTGAAGGTGGGAGATCAAGAGGCTTTGATTGGCGAGCTACTGCCTGGTCACCACTGTGATTCCACTCATGAAGCACTTATATGGCTGTTTGCGTTGCAAGCCTTCACGCCCTTTATCAAACTTCACTCCCACCGGCCACATACAATCAAATAATTTACTGTTTGCCGACGCTCCATCTCCGATCACTATGGGCGGCCCTCGAGAGCATGATGCCTGGCCCTGGTACTGTGTAAGTCATGCCGGAAATTCCCAGGGGTAACAGTCTAGTCTAACAAAAGTTCTCTCAAAAGGGCAAGTGCAACTACGGTCCCCAAGTTCGAGACATAAGTCAAGACCGATTCTGCGATTGATGACGAGAAGTCAAAATAAAGGTGGCAGACCAGGGTATCCCATGGATCCGCCCGAAACCCCAAAATCCAGAACCCGAAAGCGCCCACGAGCGTCGGATGAGCCACAGCACAACTCTGAGCAGGTCTGCATCGCGGACTGAAAACCAGGGCAATGACGTGGATCCCGATGGCGGCACAGTGGCAGAGCCCGTCGCAATCAGACCCCTCGATACTGTCAGGGCCCACTCATCTGTCTCGCTGAGAGGTTTTGGTCGAGACAATGCCTCAAACAGTTCTGAGAAAGACACACCGCCTAGCATTCCATCCCTTGGTCTCTGGAGTGAGGATACATTGTCGAGTGCTGCAGCTTCTGATCTTTCGGACGATCCAGACGATGGTGACCGTAGTTCAGCAACTGCACAAGATGAGGACGCCATGAAGGGATCTGATGGAGACCGGGATCAGCCTGATTCGGAAAGCGATTCATCTTCGAGCACTGGAGGTGCTGATATCTGGGACCAAGCAGACAGTCCAGCCCCGATCCAATACCACGCCACGCTTATCAACACAATCTTTGACTTACTGTATGAGTCCTGGCCGGAGAGATCGTGCGGAGGAGGATCGGGACAATCGTCAAGCCAGTCTGGTTTGCCCAAGTAGAAAGCGTAGCATAGTAGCTGAGAAAGTAGTTCCTTTTCTTTAGTAGAACTGATCATGGACGCCAAGAATGGAAGAGAATAGATGTCCGTCAAAGATCTCGAAGGCTGCCCTCCAACATCGCTGGTGCGCGACTTAGTGCCATCTGCCCCGCGCTCTGGTACTTCAACTGGACGCGGCCTGGCCTGCGAAGCATGCCTTCCTTCTTTCTCTCTTTAGCTTAGAATCTTGAATCCAACGTTGCCTCATGCTCTGCTTCCATGCAATGTCCCTGGCCGTGACATGGACAGTCGTCCGTGCGTATACGTGCCTCAGTCGTCACCCGGCAACACCGCCCCTCAAAGATTGTAACCTGGCCGCCACTGCCCTCGGGGTGGCGTCCGGTAAGCCTGGTTGTGGCATGCCGGGGAAGTGGTGCTGTTGTCGTGGTTGATCAGGAGTCATCATGGCGGCGCCATTAGCAGGAGAAGTTGAAACCTCTCTGAATATCCAGAAACATGGCGCTTTCACACCTGGACCACGATGCACTAGACCGCCAGACAGCTCCTGGCGGCTTGGTAGATGGGCCAGGCGCGACCCTCACAGGGCAGTCTTCTCCATCGTCGTCCTCCCGCATCCTCCTCGGCTCCATTGCTTTCTTCTCAAGTTGCCGGCAATAGGTTTCCCATGTTGGGTCGTCACAACTTCCCGCTCTTTCTGCAACTCTTGATCCTGCCACGGGCGTCGTGGGGGGTGCTTGGGCGCCATGCGGAATGTCTGCTTTCCAAACGACTTCTCCAGATTCTGTTTTCACTCGCACTTTCGCTCCCCTTAAACGTATGGCGGGATCAAATCCAATAAATATCAGGGCTCGCAATCCCCCACGGCAGCCCCTTGTTGCGTACAGCAGAGATCTGTCGTCCCCAAGCCCCAGAGAGATTGCCGGTGTGATCGGGCGGGTTGAGGACCTTCTCGATTTCAGAACGAACTTGTGGATCAAGATCATCCGTCTGTGCCTGGTCTGGCCAGCAGCTCAGACTGTTTGGCCAGTAGATCCTGTTAATTTCCTGATTTGGGCCAAATGGAGCAATGCGTTCGTCCGTCAGTGGCGCTCTTGTTGTGGCCTTTTCCAGGGGCCGGGGTGTTCGCGCCGTCACCCGAGGTTGCACTTTCTGGATGTTGGGGTCTGACTGATCCGAAATATTAACCAAGTCCACAAATGCGGAGCTAGAACAATGATATAGACGTATGAATGATTGGCTCAATGTGATGAGTTGTGTGGAAGGCGTATTTTCCTCTGGATGGACATCTTGGGGAAGACGATGGCGCACTGTCGTGGAGGCCGAGTCCTGCCCATCTGCACTAGGTGGAGAGCTGAAGACGACTGGCGTCCTATAGAGCGTCCGCCGCCCCATGCTGCTTCCTGCCAGGCACTCCTTCCGCGACTCCAGGATTTGCAAGTTGCCGAAGCCGTCACGCTGCAAACACAACCACGTCCATCTGTCATCAACAGGACCCTCTGTGTCTGGCAGCTCTCGTTTCTCAGGTCGTGGGTCATGCAGCGGGAAGCGGAAATAGTAGTAGAATGATGGCCAGTCGATGCCTTTCACTTCGAATGCTGTCTGATTGGCGACGCCGTACAGGAAGCCATCAAAGATCTCGAATGTGACTTAGCTGCCGATGTCCGAACCGACCAAATCTTCGAGGAAAACCTTCCGTTGAAACCAAAAACCAGAAGCGAAGCTATATTCTTTCAGGACCCATCTCCGAAAGCCATCGCCTCCGAACTCAGAGTGAGTGCCATAATAGAGATACTCGCGGTTGTTGCGAGCGAAGAGCTTGTATGTCGATTCCAGCTGGTGAGAGACTGCCCACCGATCCCGGACATGGAAGATGACGAGCCAGTGTTCCACGTCGGGCTTGGCGTGCGTGTATCGACAGGTGAGAATGCCATCTAAGTAATGCACGAGGCGAAACTTGTACGTCTTCGTGCCCAGTGAATTTTCGATGCACTGATCCAGCAGATCTCGAATATCGACGCATATTTCCCTGGCCGAAGAGTGATGGAGATCCAGAATACGCAACTTCCTATCGAGAATGTAGCATAACACTCCGTTGCAATACATGTAGGTTTCAGCTACAGCGACGATTGCGGCGTGGAACGGTGAAGCTGACGAGATCGCGTTCCGCCGTTTGACCAATCGTCTGAGAGCCCCGAGCGTAAGATCTTGTCGACTACGCCTCAATTCCTTCGAAGGCAGCGGGAACATTTGCCTATTGCCGGGAGTCAATGATACGCGAGGCCTCCTAACAATGAGAGTGGCGACTGAAGGGTACCACGTTCCTCGAGAGCATGCTTAGCGATATTGTCGTCATAGATGAGCTCGTTAAAGTGATGGCATGAAAGCGCCAAATGGAAAACATCTTCGATGCCGAGATAGCAAGTGATTATGACAACGACCTCGTTGGGCAAGTTTCGGAGAGACATGGCAGCAGGAGTGGCCCTCTCCCGAGATCACAGTATAAGTCTTACACCAATGGATAGGTACCCAACACCGGTTCCGGATCGTCGTTTCGGCTGCGGATGTCTAGTGCGAGGTTTGCATCAGCAATATTCTGAGTGAAAATTGCAACTAAGGCGAATACGGAACAGTACCTTATTAGTTCTTCCTCTGGGACACTTCGTAAAGAGACTGACGATGATGTATCGGAAGCAGAGTGTCTTGACGGCTTCGGCTTATCCAGAGGTACAGATCGTACATGTGGAGAACTAGGTGTACTGGCAATGCCACAAGAATGGCGAAAATGGTTGCGATCAGGAAGAACATAACCATCAAAAAGCCCCGGCCTGCCTCTGCGAGAAGCAGGAGCCCCTCCAAAATACGCACGATTCCTTGTGTGGCATCGCAGCCTGAACGCCATGCTATTAGGTGGAGACGGCCCAGTATTGGCCCATTGGTAGATATCGTGAAAGTTAACGAAGAATCTGCAAGATTGGGAGGAACAGCGGTGGTGGTGGAAAAGAAGCTGAAGCTATTGAATGGAGGAATTTGAGAAATCTATCAAGCGACCGTAGGTATAGAGATGATGCTACTTCCCGCGATATCTTGCATATTAGCAGAAGAAAGAACAAGCATTATCTGACTGTCATTATAACAAAATTATATAGAATGCGCTTTCCCTGCTTGGGTCATTACAATAAAGCCATATCGACCGGTTCCTTTTCCTTTCCCGCTTAGAAATACCTTCGATGCTGCCCTCTTTTAACTCAACTAGGTCTTACATGCCAGGTGGAAATGAGCCGCCAAAGTAACGAATATCAGGATTGAGAGTGTTGGGACATAGCCGGTAGCACTGTATAGGCTGAGAATACGCAGAAGGGAGGGCGCTGGGAGGGGGGACGGCTAAGGGTTTAAATATCCGTCAAAGCACTGGGGCGGTCCACAAAGTCTGGCCACCGCCGGCAACTCCTCCTTGGACCACGGGATGGTATTCGGTGACTTTTTCAATTTACCCTTACAGCTACCTAACGGGAAGGATTGTTCCAAGCACCTACGGATGAATAGATTGCGTCTATATACAGATTAACACTACCTAGCGAACGTCCTGTGATCCATCGTCGAACTTAAGGCGTGTTCCTGCTAAAGCTTAAGCTCGAGATTATGTTTAAGCCATGCTAAATGCACCTTATCCTCCTTAAGAAGCCAAAATCTTAACGTGAGACTGTTATATCATAACAAAGTTTCGCATGGATATCTTTCCGGCGCTGACGAGCATCAAGCTGGTGCTGTGGTCTTGACGTAGGTTTAGGGGGTGTAAATGGATATTTCTTTAATTTCCGTTGCATGCGGGGTGGAAGATCTTAGGTAATATATATGCTTTGCTATGTTAGTCAAGCTCCAAGCGATATTTAGGGTACTTACATTAAGGTCCCTGTCTACCGATACCATAGTATTGGTACCGTATTATCGTTATTATCGGGGGATTGACCGTGGTTAAGCATAAAGTAGCAAGCGCGGTTGTCAAAGCTAAACTTAGCATTATATAATTCGAAACGATCGCCTTTTTCGAAATTACACCCTTAGTGGTATTGTCTTTTAATAAATATTACCAGGTACGAGATAAGTTGTAGTTGAGACTATTATCCGGACAGGTGTTGTTTTATTCTCTCGAAAGTATGCTACGCCTACTGGCGCATCAACTTTGTGGTCGGCATTTTCTTGTGTCTCCATGGTTGTGACTGACAGGAAGAAGTTTGGCTTTGGATTGCCGAGCTAACTGGTTGAAAACCGGAGTAAGTAGGATAGGAGCAAAGTTTTGCCGAAACAGAGTTTCTGCCTAAATTTTAACTGGCTGCCCGGCCATGAAACATACGAGGAGGCATTCCGGGCAATTATGTGATTCAAGGCTAGTTTAAAATCTCCGTACGGTACCTAGGCAGGAGATTGGGGTCGATCGATAATAATTGCGATTCGAGCAGGCGAATTCTGGCCTACCAATTTTATAGGGGACAGGAAGTTGTTTTTCCCTTATTTACGAACGTGATGCGTTTATGTTATTTTATCTGGTCCAGCCGGGACTCCGCCTGTAGGAAATTATGCGACAGCTGTGCGACTGAAGGTGAGGCTACCCTGAAGGAAGCAATGAGGCTACCCGGGGGAATTTAGTATGTGAAAGTGCGCAGGGTAGGCTCGAGTAAGAACGGAGGAATTCTTAAGGTGTGTCGTTAATGTGTC
Organism: Monosporascus sp. 5C6A; assembly: GCA_004155035.1. Lineage (NCBI taxonomy): Eukaryota > Fungi > Ascomycota > Sordariomycetes > Xylariales > Monosporascus > Monosporascus sp. 5C6A. The sequence goes on along the minus strand of QJOB01000204.1, from coordinate 91,478 downwards.
TATTTCGTTATATCAAAGTTATAGACTTCCTGTAATAACGAAGGAAAAGCAGGGTTATATATATTTGTGAATAATTAATAACTAAGCAGCTTATGTACTTATTACCCCTGTATCATTAAAGGTATAAAGGCGGGGTAGGTAAAGTTTTAAATATAGCTTTTAAAAATATAAGCAGCTTTTTATTTAGTTTTTTCGAAAAGGGGTATGAAGACCTACTTTTCTTAAAGCCCTTTTTAAGGTATATATACTTATATATAAAGCTTAATAAATAAAAATTGATAAGTGGTTTGATAAATATTTACATTTATTTAAAGAATGATATATAGGTGGTTCGATATATAAAATCTACGTTTACTTTTTAAAGAAGTATATAAGTGGTTCGATTTATAATATTTACGTTTATTATTATTAGTTATAAGTAATAAAACCGTTCCGGTAAAACATCTATTTGTATACTGTTATATACTGATAATATTAAGTTTCGAAATAAGGTTATCCAGAATTTTTTTATCGAGTGGTTTTGTTAATATATCAACGAGTTGCTTTTTGGTATATATATGATATATAGCTGCCTTCTTATCTTTTATAGCTTGGCGGATAAAGTGATATTATATATCTATATACTTCGATTATTTATGATATTCAGGATTTCCTGACAATTTCTTTGTAGCTTTGCTGTTAATTAAAACCCTTAAAAGCTTAACTATATATTTTAAGTTAAAGTAATCGTTTAAATAATAAAATATATTACTTAGGTATATAATTTCCTTTATAACGTTTCTTAAGCCTATATATTCGGTTTCGTAGGTGCTTAAAGTTACTGTTTTTTAAAGTTGGAAAATCCAGTTAATAAGGTTATTAGCCCTTATATCTCCTAAGTAAGCTATATAGCTTGATGTTGATTTTCGGTTATTTATATCGTTACTCCAGTTTAAGTCGGTATATAACTTTAATTCGATATTACCGTTGCAGTTATATAATAGTTTTTTATTTGGGTATTTTAATAAATAACCCCAGACTTTATTTAATTTTTTAAAGTGGTTTAGGCTGGGATTTAACATAAATCTGACGTATATGTAGACTGTAAAGGTTATATTAAGTTTAGTTTTTAAAGTTAAATATAATAAAAAACCGATTTGTTTTTAATATTTGTTAATATCTTTTTTTAAAATAATTGTATTATTTTTAATTAATTTGATATTATTAATTAAAGGGCTATTTTCTAACTTAATATCAGGGTTATTTCTAATGTTATATTTATTTAAAAGTTTTTTTGTATATTTATATTGGTATATCTTTATCGTTTTATTATTACGGTTTATATTTATTTTATTACTTAGATAAAAGGCAACAAGATTTATACGGTCCAGCTTTATAACTTTGAATAACTCGTGGTTTAATAAATTTATAGTTTTAAGTAATGGATTTATTATAAGTATATTATCCATATGATATATAATTATTATCATAGTATTTTTATTTATAAATATACTTTTATCGTATGGAAATGTTATAAATCTAAGTTTTATTAATATATTAGCTAGGAATTTATATTATAACCTAAGTAACCGCTTTAGATTATATAAAGCTTTATTTAATCTGGCCACTTTATATCGGTATTTGGCTTTTAGATAAAAGCTTTCGGGTAACTGTATATATATCTTTACATCTACGTTAGAGTGAACGAAAGCGTTCTGTACGTCGAATTGTATAATATGCTAGTTTTTATTAACAGCAATAATTAGTATTAAATGTCATGTTTTTGGCCTGGTTGTTGTAAAAAAGGGTTTTAAGTAATTAATACTTAGTTGTTAATTAAAGCCTTATACGATAAATCTAGCTTTAAATCTTTTACTTTTTTTTTATTAATTACCTAATTGGATTTAATGGAATTTATATTTAGTATGGGTTTCGATTTAAATAACCAACGGGTTCTTATAGCCTTTTTACCTGGGGGTAAATCGGTTATAGTATACGTATTCTGACGTTTTAATTCTTTAATTTCAGCTTTGTAGGCTGTTAGCTAAAGGTTATTATTAATACCTAATATAACTTGCTTAAAGGTATTCGGTTTTGTTGTTAAAGCTGTTAATACGAAATCAGCTTTGTTTTTTTTAAAGGTTAATAAGTGATTCGATAATAACGTATTTTCCACTGTATATAAGATATGGTCTATATCTATTTTAATACAGTTTTTGACTAGCTGATTTTCTATCCGCTACCTTTTATTCCCATTATTATTATTAGTAGATATACTGTTATTATTAGTGGATATACTGTTATTAGGTCTTTTATTTAACCTTGAAGACGACTACGTAGCCGTTGGTATAGGAGTTGATATAGGGGTCGAATTGCTACCCCTATTTCTAGCTGCAGCTGCTATAGCTGCTTTAGTATTATATCTCCTTTCTAAATTATCAACATTTTTATAATTAAAATTATCAGTTAAATCAGCTGGTATACTGTTATTTATAGCTGGAACCTGTTGATTTACAGCTGGTATGGACTGATTTTGACTGGCTGCCCCCCTATTTTGGTTATAAGGGTGTTGTTGCAAAGCGGGCTTATTCTGCAACGCAGGAAGGCTTTCTTCAGCTATATCTTCTGTATCAAAAACTTCTGAAGCTTCTGAAGCTTCTAAAGCTTCTTTAAAGCTGTATTTGTTATTAGGTAACCTTATTAAACTGAAATTGTTAAGGTGTAATATAGCCCCTTTTTCAGCCCCTATTTCGGCCCTTTTATTAATTATAGCCTTGTTATTAGCCTTGTTATTACTGATGAAGTGATTTTTTAATATATTAACGTCCCGTAACCATATAGGACGTTTATTATTTAAATCCCATATTTTATAATGGTAATTTTGGGTACTATAGCTTATAATAACCCTTTTATTGGTACGAAGGTCTAGCTTATGCTTATACTTATTCGTGTTATAATACATTATAAATTCTTATGTATATATATGATTTATATAAGGCTTATAACCGTAATACGCTTCAAAAAGCATTTTATAACTTAGTAATTTATGGGGCGTACGGTTATATATATATATAGCAGCTAATAAAGCTTTACTTTAAAGGTATTAAGGTAATTTAGATTTAATTAAGAAGGTCTTTATTTTATTTAATAAAATAAGGTTTATTCGTACGATTATATTATGAGGTTTTTCTGTATATACGGGAATAATATAATGTAATATACCGTATTTATTTAGGTATATTTCGAAACGGTTATTAATATATTCGGTTTTGTTATTAGTAAATAATTTTTTAATTTTACTATTTATTTGATTTTTAGCCTGTAACTTAAAGCTATTAAATTTTTTTAAAGCTTTTGATTTAGAAGTTAACAGTTTAATTTTAAGGTATTTGTTTAATTTATTAAGGAACGTTATATAATATTTATATCTATTATATGTATATGGCAATGGATTACCTATATTATTATAGATTTTTTTATTAATATTATATACCTTTTTGTCAGCAGTTACAGTGATCAAATACAGGAAGCTGGCGAGTTCTGGATGCGATGGTTCTCTAACTGTTCTGAATGGATAAATTTAGTCCGTAAGTAATCGCCTTAAGTACATGATTTGGCGGTTAATGGATAGGCGGTGGACAAGGCATGTCGCAGGCTGTATTCTGCAGCCCTATACCGATAAAGCCTTCCAGCCTGTAATACCTGAAAGCACCCAAATACCGACACGCCCTTTTGGGTTAGGTGTTCTGGCCGAAAAATCCAAAAACAAATCCAAATCCAATCAATTTGTATGGGGTTCGAAACTGTGCTTACTTACCCTGTATTCTTTCGAATCTTAAATTCCGTATAAACCGCTTAAAATCCGTCCTGTTAAGTAGCTTCGTAAATCCATCAGTTGGGTTATCCTTACTTTCCACGTACTGGAAGCTGATATTACCGTCCCGTATTTCTTAACGGACGTAGTAATATTCCATTCGAATGTAACGCTTTTTTCGTGTTATCTGGGTCTTTTTTACCCACTTAAATGCCCTTATATTATCCTCTAAAATGGGAATAGGACTTTCGAATATAAGCTTTAGCTTTATTAGGAAATTCCTGATCCCAGTTATTTCCGTAGCGGCTGTTTTTACTTCCACATATTCCGTTTCGGTAATATACTTTGTAACAATACCTTATAACTTCGAAAATTATAATATAGGTCTTTTATCCATAAAGAATATACATCCTGTAATGGACTTAGTTAATTTTTAATTATTCGCAAAGCTTATATTTATTATTTCGAATAATCTTAAGTCGTTATATTTCCGGTACGGATGCGATTCGTTTAGTTTTCGGTGCCGAATCGATAGGTTTGTTATACTGTTTAAATATCGTAGCAATTTTTTGATACATTTCTGGTGCTTTAAGAAAGGGTTCCTTATAAATTTAGCCCAAGTCGACGTCATAAATGTTATATTAGGTCTGGTAATATAACTAAAAAAGTTAAATTTCTCTATTAAGCTACGTATTCGAAAATGTTTTTTTTATTAATTATGCCGTTATATCTTACAGCATGCTTTAAATAATCCTTAATAAATAAAATAGGCTTTTTTTATATCTTATTTAGGTTAATTAATTTCAATAACTTTTTGATATATTGTTGTTAATTTAATTTAACGTTTCCAGTTGGTAAGGAACGGAAAAGCCGTACGTCTAGGTACCAATCTGCGTTACCTAAATCCTTGACGGATACGTTTTCAGTTAGGTTTTCAGCAACGCTTTCCAGGCGTTCCTTACCAGCCCCGAAAAACAGGAAGTTATCTATATATAACGAGATAACGTCCTTTATTTCCGCGTTACAATAAATCGCGTCGTCCGATATTAACGGAAGGAAACTTAGCTTTACAAGTAGCTTCTTAACTTTTTCTTACTAGGTAGCTCCGGCTTGCTTTAGGCCATATAAGGGGTTTATTAACTTAATAATTAGCTTAAATAAATACCCGTATTTCTTCTTGTTTTCCGGGTATTGAATTGGGACGGGGTGACCCAGCCCTAATCAGTACAAAATCGCAAAGAGTGGTTTTGTAAGTGTGTTCAGTGGTAAGTTTCAAACGCAGTCTATATTGTATAGTATTAAGACCATGATAAAATCTGATAATGGGGTTACGTCTAGCGAAAATAAATCTTTAGAAATATATGCGTAATATGAAACTACTGATTATCTGAGCCCGGACTCAAGTTCCGGCATACTGCCCCATTTTAGTTTTCTTTTACGATAAATATCGCTTTCGAGTTATCGTAAAAAACAATTAAAATTTAAAGTAATCCTAACGTCGTAGGAAATATAGTATACTGGTAACGCAGTAATTAATTTAATTAACGCTTATGCGGCTTGTTTTTTAGCTTTTTTAATTCGGGATTTTGTTTTTAACGTTTAGTTAAGTTTTTTCGTTATTTTTTTTCTCCGTTTTTTTTAAACTTTGTTTTTCGGCGTTTCCGTATTAATCGACTGTTTGTATTTTATTTAGTTAGGTTATTTTTAAGGAAAATATAACTTAAACCGTATTTCTGCATTTTTATATATATTTTTTATTTAGCGGTATAGTATAATGTATTTGCCGTATGCTATAACGTATGTTCGTTAATTATTAAGTTCTGGACGCGGTATATATCTTGAGTTCGACGGGAATTCTGAAAATAATAATTTAGGTTTAGAGGTAGAAGTTTTAATCGGTCGAGGTTATTTGGATAAAGAAAGGGGTATTATTGAATATAAAAATGGTTCGAGAAATCGTTTAATAGAGTAGATTAATTAAGGTACGGGAACTTTAAATATTTTGAATTCGGGTATTGTATTTGGTAATCCGGTAATTAGTTAATCGATTTGTTTTTTTTCGTATAAAGGCTTATTATTAAAACACGGGTATTTTCCAGGCAATATTCCGGGATTATAATTAATATTATCTTGTTTTGGTTTTAAACTTAAGTATTTTTTAATTATTTCGGTAAATACGAATTTTATTTAGCTTTTACCAAATCCCGTTTACTCAATTATTGGTTTTATTTTTTACTGTAATGGATTTCGTATAATAATGTAATATACGTATGCAAGTTATAATATATATATATATGATTTAAATTAAAAAAATATTTTAACGATTATTATATAGATAAATAGGTTGTTAAGCCCGTTTTCTGTTTATATACAGCTGTATACTTAAAAAAGTAATCGAATACGGTTTGGGTTAAGGAAAATATTAAACGTTAAAATCGTCCGTATTTTCTTAATATGTAATATATTAATTTAATAACCGGTTTTTTTTAGTTAGGATTTCGACTTAAGCGATGCTTTAGATATAATAAGGATTTTTTTATTTGATTTTTTTAGTAACTTTACTAGGTATAAGAAATGGTTTGTTTTTTGAGATTATTCGTCCGGTTTTTAGAATATATGTTAGGTTATATTAAGGTAGATAGATAATAAGTATTAATATGAACCGGTAATATGATTAAATTATAAATGTTTTCGGTTTTGTATTATCATAAGCGTCCGTTAAAACGGCGCCGTAACTGTATTATGCCAGTAGTTTCGGTTTTAACCGGGCGATAGGGTAACATCTTGTTACGGGCGTCGTTTATTAATATTATAAGGTATAATCGGTATGGCTCGATCGAAACGGATTTAAAGGATGATTTTTTTTACGGGACGGGCCGTTAAATTGTTATTATATATTTTAACTAAAAAGCGATCCATATTTTCGTTATTTCAGATACTGACGTTTGTTTTTTAGCTAAGCTTTCCAAAATGCGAGGTATTTAACTTTTTGAAGCTTTTATTTTTACTTTGTATAATACGTTTTTTAAATAATAACATAATAATTAATTTGGGATTAATCGGGACGAATAGGAATATTTTAAATAATATCTAGTAATTTAAAATAACTGTAATAAATAAGGATAATATGTAAGATATGTATTTAAATAAATACAGGTATATAAATATATTTAGGTAAATAATATTATAAATATATTATTTTACAAATTATATAGATGCAGGAAAACGTTAGGAAATAATAACAAATTATGCGCTTAACTAATTAAATGTTTCTGATTATAGCAAACGAATTTTTAACCGTAAAACGTATACGCCGAGGAAATTCCAGAAAATTTCATTTAAAATCGTTAAAAAATGCAGTTATTTGTTGCGTTTTTTAATTAGTTATGTATACGTTTCTTTCGTACCTATATATTCCGAAACCTTTTTTTCCTATAACTTTTCTATAACATATTTTTATTAACAAAACTTTTATTTTTATATATTTATATATATTCCCACATTAATTATTTATCATAAGTTTTCGTTAGTTATTAAAATTACGCAATTTCCGTAATTATTGCATAAATGGAGATTTTAAAAACTTAGTTTCCTTAATGTAAAAAGTTTCTTTTAAAAAGTAAGCAAAGCTAAATAATATATAAGCAAGTACCGGTAAGGCGAAAACGATTAGTTTTAGCATCGAGAAAAACGAGCGTAAATTTAAATAAATAATTAATTATCGGGACCGGGTTTTAACGGCGTCGAATACTGAAATATTCTCTAAATCTTTTATGTTTCGTACCGTTATTACTTTAATTCTTAATCGGAAGTTAAAGTTTTCTTTTAATTTTTTAAATACCTGCAAACTTTAAAATGCGATATACCGTCAAACTTAAACGGCAAAATGGGCCTTTATATTTTAATACCGATGTATTAACCTTAATTTTTATAATTCTATATTATTTAAAATTTCGGTAATACCATTAATTAAAGTAAAGCAAAGCTTAAAAATAAGGCAAAGTTCGGCTGTAAAGTAAAGCCCAGCTGCCAGCTAGATCCTAGGTACTGTCGAACAAATAGTAGATGGTCGCCGATCAGTCTCGGTTATTCCAATACCGGACGACATGTTATTTCTAAACGGCTTTTTTTCGAGGGGATTTTTATTAACGGTTTTAATAATTGCAACGTTTCTTTGAATCGCGAATCGAATTCTTGGGCTATTTATTAGCGTCGGGGCATTACGGCTTTTTTGTATTATCTTTAATCGAAAAAAAACCTTAGCAAGGTTTTAAAACGATACGAATTTTATATTTTTCGTTACTTTTAAATGTTTTAAAATAAATGTTTTACCCGTTATAACTTAATTGTAAGTTTATTATTAATCGTTACCAGATATTTGGGAATATATCCATTAATATCGTAAGCGGCGTTATTTAAAGTTAATATATCCGATAACGAATTATTAGTAAAAGTTTCTGGCTATTTACCAATTTTTAATCCGATATAAAAAATAAACTTGTTATATCGGGAAAACTGCAATTTTGATTAATTTACGTTAAGTTATTTTAAGGCGGTTTAATAAGTTAATTTATAATTAAATTAGCCAGGGATTCTCGATATATTTCCGGGTTATTTATTTAGGTATTCGGTATTTTTAATTTTATGCCCTGTAAGCTTTACGAAAAACGATTCGTATTTTCAAAATATCTTAATTAATACGGCATATATTTATTTTTTAGGTATCGGTTTTTGCTAGGTTTTCTTAAAAAATCTTGCAGTAATTACATCGGGTTTATCGAAAAACATAACTGTATATTCCGGAATAACGCTTTTTAACAATTTAAGACGAAATATACCCGATTACCATAAATCGAAAAGGATTTTCGCGAAAGTATTTATTTAATAATTTAATATTTTTATTTCGAAAGTTTTAAGTTTCAGGTTATGGTAATAAATTACGTATCTAACCCTAAGTTCCGATTTAAAGTTCGTATAATATAACTTAATATTTAAAAATAAGTCGTAATCGTATTATAAAATAATTATAATCCGGATTAGGAAAAAAACGAAATACATTTTTTAATAACTTAATTCCTTATAATTAATCGCGTTAATTTTTTTTTTTGCTTTAATCGGACTGTTTTTAAAATATTGTTATTGTTTATAACCGCATAACTTTCGAACCGATTGCTTGGTATTTATACCTTAATATTAATTTTTATTAATTCCGAAGCTTTAAGTTACTAATTCTTTAATAACTCGACATCAGTATTAATTAAGTTTTCGGTTATCGTGCTATCGGGTTAATTAGGTAAAGGTTTTATTTAGTTATCCTTTTATAAATTAATCGGCTCCTAATATCCTTCCTTATTTTTTACAAATTACTTTAATCGGTTAACAGGAAAGCTTTTTTGCAATCGCGTTCTATTAGTTTCCTTTAATTAGTAAATACCTCGACTAGTAATCTTATTAATTAAATACGGTTTTGTTTATCGGTATTTAAACTTTATATTTCTGGATATATCTATATACCTTGGTGTATTATATAATAATACCCAATTATCTATTTTTAAAAGTTTAATTCTTATCCTATTCCGGTTTTTCTAAACGGCACGTCTAACAGTTTTACGGTACTGCTTATTAATCACTCGGGCGGCTTTAACTATATTTTTTACTTTTCGCTTTAATAATCGAATCCGTTACAAAATTAAATTTTCTTTCGGGATATTCGGGTTCCAGTTTATAATCTTCTAAGTTAAGAAAACTATCTCGATTAATTATAAAACTTTCTGTTTATATAACAGTTTATAAGAACTAAGTGTATAACTTTTAACAATAATATTATCTACGAAAACCATCTTAAGCAAAAGTTTAACCTATCTTTTATTTATTTTATTTATCGCTTTTATTAAGGCTTTAACGATCGGTATATAACTTTTTTTCGATTAGTCCTTGCCGTTAAGTAATATATGCGGTTCCGACTTTCCGTTTAACACCTAACGCCGTATACGCTTCGATAACCTCGCCTTTATTCTTTAAGCCATCATTAATTTTGATCTTAATCGGAATGCCGTATCGGAAAAAGATATATTTCTTCAAGAAACTCTTAATCGTTACTGACATAACAGATCGCAAGGCCATAATTTCCAGATAATCCGATAATTCGCATTTTGCTTTAACCGTAGTTTTATATCCATTATTATCAGGCATAAATTATATATCGATTACCTAAATAACTGTTATGTCGATGAATTATAAAAAACCGTGGCTTTTCTCGAAACGCCGATTAGCGGCTTTTTAATATTTAAGGCACGTAAGTACTGCTTTCTAAATCTGCCCATATATGTCTTTTTAAAAATAGGAAGCTGTTATGCGTCAATAGTTCGAATTTTTTCCTTTATAACCAGAATTTTCGTAGCATTATTTAATTACTATATTACGCTCTTACTTAATGTTAACAACCTTTCGACTACTATAGCGCTTATCGGCTTTACGCCATAAAATACCGTCCTAAATAAAATGTTTTAAAGTCTTTATTTTAAAAGTAATTCTTTTACGTATCGTAATACCGCGAAAACGATTAAGAAACTCAAAAAATATCAAAAACCTAACGTACTTTTACAATTTTTTAAATTAATTGTTAATAAAAAATCCTTATCCATTTCCCGATCCGAAAATAATATAAGTTATATCCGTTATAATTAAGTTAAACCTAACAACATTTAACTAAATATTAATAAAATTATCGATTTTTTTTCTTATTAATCGTTTAATATGTTAGAAGGCCCTGTTAACTTCCTGAATAAACTATCCGCAGCTGAATTTTTCTTATCTAAGATATGCTTAATTTCGAAATCGAACATTTTTATCCAAACAATTCATTTAATTAATAAAACTTCCGGTAAAAAGCTTAAGAAATTATTAATCTATACCACCAATACCTTAACGTTAATTTCCAAAATAAATCGGATACCGTAAATATAATTTCGGAATCGCTTTAAAATTTTAAAAACCACTTAACATTCCAGTTTGCCAATATTGTAATTTAACTTAGCACCTTTCCAAGTACCATTTTCATAACGCGCAAGATGCTCGATACCGTCAATTAATTAACCTAAAATACCTCCATAACCTTTTCCGTTTGCGTCGGTCCTTATAATAATTTTTCCTATACTAAAGCTGTAATCTAAAATAATCAAAATCGGGGCTGTCGTAAGGTTTTTTTTAAGGTCTCTATCGCCAGGTCTTAATTAAGGCCTTATTCGAAAGGTCGGTTTTTACGGAATAACCGGGTTAAAGGTTTAATTTTTAAAATATAATATATAATAAATATCCGGTAATAAACGGTAATATCCAAAAAAGCTTTAATTTCCGTAACGTTCTTATACGGCTTAATTTTTAAAATTTTGATTATTTTAGTATTATTAGGTTAACAATTATTCGATCCGTAAAAAAAAACCGACTATAACAGCAGTTTTTTAATATTATTAAGACTTTGCTATATTAATCGTAATACCAGCAAACTTATAGTTTAGTAAGGTTTTGTTTATATTTATTATATGCTTATAAACGAATCATCGAATTCCAGGAAAAACTTTTACCTTATCGTATTTAATTTTTGGTTTTTTAATACCAATGTCGTTAACGAATAACCGGGTTACGTTAAATATTAAATTATCTAGGATCCTCCCGACTATACGATAAAAATAAGCTACAAAATTAATAAATCCTATAAGCATAATAGTATATTTAAAAAGCTTTAAAAATATCGAAAACGTTATGTAATTTTTGCTAGCCGGAACTAACGTAACCTGATTATAACCGGAAAAAAAGTTTATTAAGTTAATTAAAAAGCATATAATAAAATCAATTAAAAACTCGTCGTAATTTTCAAGTATCCACGTATTTCGTAACGTAATAACGTTTAGTTTTATGGCGGAATTAATTAATCGCATGTTACTATTTTTTTTTACAAGGAATTAAGTATTTTTATACGCGGTATAAAATTATTCGAATATTTCTCTTTAAATCCGTATTCGTAATACGTCGATTAATTTGTTTTTTATGCTAGCCGGTATTTTAATACCTTTAACTTGCCAGGCTTTATAAGGAACTGTATAAATTTCGTAAGCAGGTACGATATATTTTTTAATCCTTCCCTATTTTTTCTAGTCCTAAATTAAGGCTGCTTTCTTTCGAAATAACATTTCTTTAAAAAAAGCCTTCTTTACGCGGGTAAACTTGTCGTTTATATAATTAAGGAAAACCGCGGCTTTTTTTTCGGTAAGCCGGGTATCTCGAGGTATATCGGAAAATTTAGGAAATAAGGTTGTTAATAACGTACCGGGTTTATCGAGACTTTGTCCCTTTTAATTAATAACCTCCTGTACCTGCTTAAATTTCTTGGCCTTCCAGTTTGGGTTTCCTGGAAGGATAGATCCGTTAGGTAGTACATTATTAACAAGGACGATTTTTTTCCATTTAAGTTTATATATAGTATTAATTTCAACGGTTCGTTTTTTGTTAATATGATTACGTATTTCCTTCCAAAAAATGCTATAAAAGGCATACGCCAGCTTTTCGTTAGTAAACTATCCTAAGATAGTATCGCCGGGTTTTAGCTTATTTTCAATCGCGTTTTAAATATTAAAATAATCCTAATTAAAATAAATATTATCAATCGAAAAAACGTAAAGGTTCGTAACAGGCTTATCGGTTTCTTTGCTTATAAACTTATTTACGTTAATAAAACGGCCTAAGATTTTACCGGCTGCTTTTTTTCTAGCTCTTTATCGGTACGGATACTACGATTAACTTTTTTATAGGTATTAATAAAATAATAATCTTTGTAAAGCCGAATTTTAAGATTTTTTTAATAACTTTAAAGTCTATATTTAAAGTTATCTTCAATTTAATTATAAAATTTAATCCGAATATTAATAATTATATAACATGGTTATTATCGATAACAAACAGCGGAATAATAATTATTATAACCCAATATATCTTGGCCTCCAAAAACGGTCAAGAGACAAGGATTCCCCAACCCAAGAATTACGTGATATCACGTGTAATGATCCAAGGATTAATGGGATCATTCTCAAGTACAATGATCTAAGGATTATTGGGATCATTTTCGAATATAATGATCCAAGGATTATTAGGATCATTTTCGAATACAATAATCCGGGTATCACAGCAAAAAAATTCGATATATAAATACGCTTATTATCCTTTTATAGTTTTAGATAATACCAGCTTATAATACAATTTGGTTACCTAAATTACCCTTAGTTATCTGTTATTACTAAACGTAACTAGGTTATTCTTTATTTACTCAGTTTCCCATAATACCACTATTAATATAAACCCGTACGACTAGGTTTAATAATTAATTAATTAACCTCAGCCGTTATACGTTACAAACTTTTATTTAATAATACAGTTAAACTTTAAGCAATATTCAAATTGCCATTATATCGACCAATATACAAGCAACCGTTATTCCGGAACTTACGGCTTAATAGCTTTAAAATAAGATTAAAAAGCTTAAAGCTACCGTTTAGCAACTTATTAACGAAGTAGTGATAACCCAGTAACTGGGTTCTTGCAAAATGAAGCTTAAGAAACCACAGCCTTATAACGGGAAAGGAAACATTCAGAGTTTCCTAACCCAGGCTCGGGTTTACCTTCGTTTTAAAGGACTCATTAACCTAACTAATCAGATCCTTGCTATTACTGCTTACCTAAAAAAAGACGCTCTTAACTAGTTTGAACTTACTATAAAAAACTTTTTAGAAAATAAAAAATCCGATTAAAAAAAACCATTCGGAAAATCTTTTCCAGTTATATCAACTTCGAAAACAAACTAAAAAATAACTTCGAAAACCTAAACGAAAAACAGGTTGCAGTTTAAAAGATTTTCTAACTGCGTTAAAAAAAACCAGCTTTTACGTACGTTATAAAATTCAGGAACCTTATAATAAAAACAGAATAAACGGATAAAAGAAATAACACCTTAATCGATATGTTTTATAAAGGTTTAAAAAAAAACGTTAAAGATAAGATTATTAAATTCTTACGACTTACGATATTCGACAAATATATTACGAAAATAATTAAAATCGACAACCGATAATTTAAAAAGTAACAAAAACGACAAAAACATTTCATTTTACGGGTAAGATACTTTAAGGCTAATTAGGAAAAAAGATACGAAGCATTTTTTATTTTCTATAAAATAACTTTAAAACTTATGGAATTTGGCATTATTTAGCAACAAAATATAAACCAGGTACAGTATTACAATTATAACAAAATAAAATATATTACTAGACCATATAAAGCATAACGGAAAACCGATAAAAAAGTACATTAAACCTTAGTACCAGAAGGATTACTAAAAAATCAAGCGGCAACAAATAAATCAATATAGTTCGTATCCGTTACGACAACGAACAAAAAGAAATTCGATAAGAACTAAAAGCAGCAAAAGCCTTTTTATAGGCAGCTATCGACAGACAGGCTAAAAAAACACGGCACGCGGACTTTTACCCTATTAACTGCAACCAGTCCCAGTACTTTATATACGCAAAAAAAAAGCGACAGATTTACGAACGAATTACCCGTATATAGGAAGAAGGTTTCGATTTTTATACCAAAACGGGGTATAACCAGGAAAACCAACAGTAATATCGAAAGTTACGAGCTTTTATTACCCAAGAAAAGGTCGACGATACAGTACCGGTATTAACATAGCCCGAAAACAAGGGATGCCCTTAAAGGAACCTTACGTGTTATTTCGGATAATGCAACTACCAAACCCAAAAAGAACTGATTTAAAGGTCCGTTAACAAGTATTGTCAGAAAGCTATTACCGAGATTTAGTTATAACTAGCTTTTAAGATAGATCTTCGAAAACGAAGGGCATTACGAAAGGAACTAGCAGAATTTTCCAGTTAGAGCCAACCAGTCCCTTATACGGGATGGAAGGTTGTCGGAAAATTAAAAAACGATATCTACAAAGTTTCAGGCTAATTATACCAGCAAAAAAAGAAAATTCTTTAACTTAAAGCTTAGTTACGCCGTTAAAAAGGCTAGATAAAGCAAATATAAAAGATATATAAGCAACTTACGAAATAAGTCCAATAAATTACAGAATCTTTAAAAAAGGGATGTTACTTATAAAAAAGCCCCAGGATAACGCAAACCGGAAACAGCATTAAGAACTTCCTAGAATAATTTTAAGTACGATAACAAAAGCCAGCAATAACCTTATCACCTTAAAAATACGAATTAGGACATACTGGTATACCGTAATAGTAAACTACGGAACTTTAAATGCCAACTATATTACCTTTAAATTAATAAATTAACTTAAACTGCCATAAAAAAACAAGAAAAACCCTTACATCGCCGAAAACGCTAAAGGTTAGGTATTTACTTACGATAACGGAAAAATCGTACGCGAAATTAATCACCTCGAAAATTTTATTTAAAAACGAATACAAATAATTAATTTTAATATCGTTCCATTAGGGAATTATAACATAATTTTAGGAAAGCCATGGTTATATTAATATAACCCTTTAATTAATTAAAATACTGGCCAGGTAAAATTTACTTTATATCTTATCGACAAACAAAAAAAACGAATAAGATCTTTATATTCGATTGACGACAAGAAAAACAACAAGTACAGACATAAGGACATAACAAAAACCTTACCACCTAAAAAAACGAAACACAAAAAAAAAGGCATAACAAACGTATTCGACGCATCATAGCCATTATCCGGGTACAGCTTTGCGATATAAACGAAATTTTAGAAAATCAGCCCCAAAAGCTAAAAAAAAACATTACTAATATATTACTACAGCATCGCAAATATAAGCAATTATTTTTTTAAAAAAAAGCTTAATATAAAACTACTAAAATACAGCAAATGAAACCATGAAATAATTCTTAAAAAAGGCACTTTATTTAAATTTTATCCCATTTATAATTTGAACGAAACAGAACTTTATACCTTACGAATATACCTAGAAAACAGATTCCAAAAAGGATGGATTCGACGATCTATATCTTCAGCCGGATATCCTATATTCTTTATACCAAAGAAAAATAATAAATTACGATTAGTAATAAATTATCAACATCTTAATAATATTATTGTTAAAAACAAAATACCCTTATTATTAATTACTAAAATAAAAGATCGTTTATAAAAAACTATATAATTTACCGCTTTAAACCTTAAAAATAGGTATAACCTAATCCGAATCAAACTAAAATACAAGTAAAAAACGGTTTTTAAAATAAAATACGAACTATACGAATATTTAATTATACCCATAAAATTTACGAACATACCAGTAATTTTTTAGCAAATAGTTAATTACGTACTTCGAAAATACCTAAATATCTTCGTTATGTACTACCTCGATAACATTTTGATTTTTTCAAAGTCAAAAAAGGCATATACAGGATACATTTATTAAGTTTTTTAAACTTTACAAAATACCAATCTGTTAATTAATACAAAAAAAGTCAGTTTTATATATAAAAAATGGAATATTTGGGATATATCATTACCCCAAGGCATATTAAGATAAATCCTAAGAAAATAACAGCAGTTACCGAATGGCCTATACCTATTACCATTACAAAAATACAAGTATTTATCGGATCCGCTAACTATTACAGAAAATTCATCAAGTATTTTAGCAAAATTACGACACCTTTATTTAATCTTACCAAAAGAAAAAACCGAATTCTAATAAACGACGGAAATAAAAAAGGCCTTTCAATAAATTAAAAATGCAATTACTAATAAACCAATATTAATTATATACGATCCAAAACGCCTAATTAAATTAAAAACCGATTCCTTGGATTACGCGTTAAATACGGTAATCGGATACCGAAACAATTAAAAAATATTTTACCCAATTATTTTTTATTTTTACAAGTTAAAAAAAGCAGAATTAAACTATATTATTCCCGACAAGGAATTTATGGTTATTATTAAGGCTTTCCGAAAATTCAAACATATACTTAAAGAAAATCTTTACCAAATTAAGGTTTATACCAATTACAAAAACCTTACCCGTTTTACCACTAACCGAAAACTTACAGAATAATAACTACGTTACGTTAAAAAATTAACAAAATACAATTTCGTCATTATTTACCAAAAAACCTTTAAAAACAGCAAAATAAATACCCTTAACAAACGACCTAATTTAAAAGAAAAATTAGTTAAAATCAGTTACAAAATCTTCGATATTACCTTAAAAAGTCATTTAAAGTTACGGCAAATTGTAACGATTAAAACGGTACCCCCTAACCTACATCAGAAAATACAACAATACAACGACAACCTACCCGACAATCAAAAAACAAACAAAATTCAAATACTAAAAAAATATCAACAGGACTTAATATGGGATATACATCAGCACCTATTTCATAAATATCCAGGAATCCACAAAACCCTAAAACGATTAAAACGTACCTATTACTTTCCTAAAATAAAAACAACAATACAGAAAGTTAAAAAAATTGCAACATTTACGCCAAAACAAAAACTTTACGACACAAACCCTATAAAAAACTGCAACCACCATCAGTTTCATAACAACCATAAAACTCGATTATTATGGATTTCATCACCAAACTTCCCTTATCCGAAAATCCAGCAACAGGAATACATTACGACAGCATTTTCGTAATCGTCGACCGATTTACAAAATTTTTTTATTTCCTACCCTATAACGAAAATACAAACGTAAAATAAATAATATACATCTTTTTCCAACATATCTTCAGCATACATAAATTATTAACAAAAATCATTTCAAACAAAGGTACCACATTTACTTCTAAATTCTGGCAGGGCCTTATAACACAGATCGGCCTAAACCACAAGTTATCCAACGCGTTCAAACCCTAAATAAATAAACAAACAAAACAACTAAACCAAACCTTTAAAACCTACCTATAATATTACATTAATTACAAACAAAATAATTAGGTTAAGAAATTACCCGTAACCCAATTAACCTATAATATTAACAACTATAAAAACATCAAAACTACCTTAACAAACGCCAATTTCGGTTTTATATTAAAAATTTATAAAAAAATACGCAACAGTAATCCAATTAACGTTAAAGCCATCTTAACAGCAAAACAACTCAAACAATTATATATAGAAATAAAAACGGAACTCGAATTCGTACATAATTAAATAAAAAAATACTACAATTAAAAAAAGTTAAAAAAACTAACTTTTACAAAAAAAAATAATCTACCTAACCACCAAAAATATCAAAACCAAACGCCCAAATCAAAAACTCGACTATAAATATATCGAACCATACAAAGTTACCAAGAAAATTTCAAAAAGTAACTACGAATTAAAATTACCCCCGAAAGTCAAACTTTATCCAATCTTTCATGTTTCCTTACTTAAGTCAACAGCAAACACCATCAAAATCAACACGGAATACGAAAATAAGGCAAAAAAGGATATATCCGTATACGAAGTGGAAAAAATCCTAAATATACGTAAGGAAAATAAACTTACCTAATACCTCATCAAGTAAAAAAAACACCTAGATTCCGAAAATACCTAGGAACCCGCGAAAAACCTCATAAACGCCCAGCACCTTCTAAAGAACTTTCACCAACAACGCTGGAACCAATCATAAGCGCACTCCAGTCCACGTCTTTGACGGTAAACCAGCCAATAATATCGACACCTAACCAATCGGCAGAAGCGGAGGTTTACGCTACTGGGATAAAAAGTTCTTACTCCATCTTTCCCGCTCCCTCGCGCTCCAGTCGCTCCAACTTCTTAAGGTTATCGATATCCCGCATTACGGCTTTCATCATTTTGTCATACCATATTTTTTTTTGTTTGCAAAAACGGCAAAGGCGAACGTTCATTTGGTTAACTTCCTCCTCGGCAGCTTCTAATTCCAACTCCAGCTTTCAATACTAGGCGGTTACCTTCTGTAATTACTCGGGGCTTAAACCCTTAACATTACAATTAACCTGGTTATACTTAATACAGAACGAACAACGAAATAAGTCGTTTTCGGACAGTTTACAGTCGAAACTGCGGAACTTGCAAAATAAACAAAAAGCCATATAAACAAAATTAACAAGAACAGCGGAAAGGAGATTATTACGCTACGTAATTTTTTCCTTTAAAATAGGCTTTACACGTTTTCGAATTTTATTAACCATATTTCCGATAGTAGGAAAAAAAAAACTTACAATCTTCGGGATAAAGATTTCGGAAAGGAGAAATCGTATTATAACCCAACACATCTTGGCCTTCAGAAACGGTCAAAAAATAAGGATTTCCCAACCCAAGGATTACGTAATATCACGTATAATAATCCAAGGATTATTAAGATTATTCTCGAATGCAATAATCTAAAAATCATTAAGATCATTCTCGAATGTAATAATCCAAGGATTATTAGAATTATTCTCGAATGCAATAATCCGGGTATTACAGCAAAGGAATTCGATATATAAATACGCTTATTATCCTTTCATAATTTTAAATAACACCAGCTTGTAATACAACTTGGTTACCCAGATCACCCTTAGTTATCTGCTATTACCAGACGTAACTAAGTTATTCTTTATTTGCTCAGTTTTTTACAGAACCACTGCCAACATAAACCCGTACGACTAGGTTTAATAGTTGGTTAACTAGCCTCAGCCGTCACAATAATTAATCGGTTAACAAGTTAAATAAGTACCTTAATAATACTTTCGAATCGTATTCGTTTTTGCAAATTAAAGCTTATAAACAATATTCGTATTTATTATATAACCAATCCGTATTTTTTAATATAAGACGTAATAATAACGTTCGATTTTGCCCTAATATCGATTATACCATTAATTAAATCTTTACCGCCTTTATAGCTTACTTTAACTGCAAGTTTAAATAACGGAATGATATATTTTATCGGATTGTAATGTTATACGGATAAAACGCTGGCTTTTTCCTAGCTTTTAGCTTTATACCTAATATTTATTATCAGAATTCTGGGATTATTTTTCGTTATTACTAGCGGTTTAAAGTTTCGAATTTCGGCTTCGGTTATCTTGATCGTTTTTTTGCTAGTACGACCGAGTACCTCCAAAATCTTGGTAGCTATAAAATTCTTAAAAGCCTTATTAAAATCCGGGCAGACCTTAATTAATTCGAACTAAATAATTTTAAACTTTTCTTTAACGTTCTTTTTAATTTTTCTTTCCTAGAACTTAATAACGCGTTTATTAATTAAACCGCCGTAGTTCAGCTTATTATCGGTTTAGACATTAATTTTTATATTTATAAATAAAAAACCTTTATGCATAATATCGTCGTTATCGACCTTAGTTCTTTTTGTGGTTTTATCGACTTTTTCCTTCTCGCCAGCATATTTGATTATTATAACGCTGGTAAGTATATCGGGCTAATCAGAGTCGTCGACCTTCAGAGCACGGATTTTCTTTAGATATCGGGCTTTTTTAACCTTAATAAAATTATTCCATAACCAGTTACGTAAGGGTACTTTTTTGTAAAAAGGTATTTCGTTTTTTGTAACGAAATAGGTTATGTTAATTTCGGTAACGCGGTTTTGATTATTATTAATTTTTGGTTGTTTTAGGATTTTTGTAAAATAAGGCGAATCTGGAATATTTCTTTATGTATTACTAAATTTGGTACCAGTTCCTTTACTGTCGATACTTTTAAAAAGGCTCTGTCAGCGATTAAAGTATTACATTTTGTCCTTGTATTGCTTGGGAAAGCTCGGAAAACTATAAATCCGTTTAGATATTTTTTTCCAAATCGGTATTTACTTATTAATTACTTAGTATTTAAAAATTATCGGAAACTGTATTATGCCTAGCTTGGTACGATTATCGGGACTTTCAAAGTAAATAATTACACCGTCGTCGTCGAGATAAATTAATCCAGTATTTTCCATATTAAGGAATAATTTGCATTTATATATCGAATATCCAGGTTTTAAGTAGAACTAATAAATGCCGGGGTTAAAATTACCTAATCGGCCTTTACGGCCTTCATAGCCGCCTCGATTATTACGGTAACTACCCCGATAATTACCTCGGTTTCGGTAATAATTGTTTCGTTTAAATTTGTTTAACTGGAAATTTACTATATTAATCGATAAATCGGCACCATAGTTACGAGTTTACGGAAACTTTTGTCTTGGCGGAACATAATACTGGGAAACCTTGGCGGTTGTATTTTTATATTTTATCTTTTTCTTTAAAGCCTTTAAGTTCTGGATTTATCGGGCTTGCGTAATTTTTAGTTTTTACAATACATTTGTAATTTCGGATACCTAATCAGGCTAGTTCGATACCGTATGTTTTGCTCCAGGGTTTTCTTGTTACGGCGTTAAGTACGAACGGTATTCCTTAATCTAGTTAATGTCGAAACGGACTTTTTTTTATTATCTACCTCGGCCTTTATGTCGTATCAGGCCTGCTTTATTAAGGGCCCAGTTTTTAATTAATATATAGGCATTATCGTAAAATGTCGCAAATAAATCCTCGAACTTTATAAAAGAATTATTAAAAACCCCTTTTAAATAACTAGCAGAAAATGTTTTTAACAGGCTTTTAATATATTCGTTTTTAGTGACCGTTTTATCTTTGCGTTTAATTTTTTCCAAGATGTCGCGAATTTTAATAGCATATTTTAAGTAATACTTATAAACATAATT
Organism: Monosporascus sp. 5C6A; assembly: GCA_004155035.1. Lineage (NCBI taxonomy): Eukaryota > Fungi > Ascomycota > Sordariomycetes > Xylariales > Monosporascus > Monosporascus sp. 5C6A. The sequence continues at coordinate 69,935 of QJOB01000204.1, read as the reverse complement.
AGGCATAAAACGTTAAGCTTGCTTCGTTAAAGTCCTTAATCGATTTTTAGTAATCTTAATTTGCTTGGGATCTTATAATTTAAAAATCTTTAGGATAATATTAACAATGGTATCCTATTTAATAATTCCGTCAATAACGGCTTTTACTCGGTTTTTCATATTAAAGCTGTCCGTTCAGTAAGGTAATTCGGCGATTATCTTAATTCTTTTAAACCTGAACTTTTTAAACAATCGGTAAACGCCCTTAATCCAATCGATAATTCCAATATTTAAAAAACGAAAGTCCGGATAAGCTAACGAATTCGGAAAAACTATAAAAAGTACAATCTTATCTATAATATTTGATAGAAAACCGTAATTTTTTTAATTAATAAGTCCGTATAGTATAACATCCGATATAAGTTATGTTAATGTAATAAATAATTCCGAAAAATTTTAAGCTGGGGAAATTTTTTATTTTTAAAATGTTTTAATAATAATCCTAAGAACCTTTTAAGTTTTAGCAGGCTTTAAGGATCCGATCGGGCTGTTTAAAAGCTTTATTTCGCTAACCTTAATTTTTTTATATATCCATTAATTGGTATTAGACAGTAATATTTAACGCTGGATTATGATTTTTTTTAGGAATAAGAAATTCGGGCGTTAGTAACAAACCGTATCGCTCAGCTTAATTAACAATTTCTAAAAGTTTTAACGGCTTTTTAACAAACCGATTAAAACCCGGTTCGAAAATCTAATTAGAAACCGGTGGTTTAACGTTATCGTAATTTAAAGTTGTTTTTTTTATCGTTAAGTATTTAGGTATAAGGTAAATAATTATTCGTAATAATTTTTTTAACTGTAATCCTTAATTTCGTTGTTGCGAAAAGATAAAAAGCTTTTTCTTTTACGGTTTAGGTAAACCGACTTTTTCCGATTAATACGGTGCCGTTTTTCCGGGCTAAACTGGGTTGTTTTTAATCGAGAAACTAATGTTTTTATCGTTAACTTAACTGCCTTAACGTTTAAGTTAATTATAAATAACAGATCTTAAAAAAAATTACTTAATAGTTTCTATATTGAATGTTATTCGATTAATAAAAGGCAGGTCTAGATGGTATTATAGAATAGCTTTGTCGTGTTTTTTTTTATTACGTTAAGGAATGTTTTTCCCATTTTGTAATTTTCGCTTCGTAATTGAAATGCGTAATTTTATAACTTTAATCTTTTTTTGTTAATATTCGTAATTTGTTTTATATCGTTAATTTTATCGTCGTTTTATAATTTTGATTTTTTTAATTTCGAATAGCTACGTTGCTAGTGATGTAATTTTAGTTTTTTCAGTTCCTGTTAATAATTATTCGTTTCGTACCGTTATTTCGTAATTTTTCGTATAATAAAATTTGTTATTTAAATTACGCAATTGATTTAAAACTGGTTAATCAGGCCAGATTTTGGAACCGATACTTTCGTTCCTTTATTTATCTGCCGTTATGCGGGTAAAGCTTTGTTTTGCTATAAAGCATCGTATCGTTTCAGTCCAGTAACTTTTCTTTTAATCGACTGTAGATAGAATCAGCGGCGTTATCGTCCGTATTCGGGTCGTTTGTAAGTTCGTAAATGTTTTAAATCGCCATAATTGTAATCGCTGTATTATCGGCCTTTTAATTAGGACTTTATCCTTTCCGTTTATTAATTCCGGAAACCGGAACTGTTTCGGCAGTTAATTAAAACTAGTTTTTTTACCGAGGATGCCAAATAAATTAAAACGGGGTAACCCAGCTTTAATTAGTACAAAATCGTAAAAAGTATCTTCGTAAATATGTTTAATGGTAAGTTTCAAACGTAGTTTATATTGTATGGTATTAAGACTATAATGAAATCTGATGATAAGGTTACGCCCAGCAAAAATGAACCTTTAGAAATACATGCGCAATATGGAGCTACTGATTATCCGAGCCCGGACCTAAGTCCCGGCATATTGCCCCATTTCAATATATCTCGAAATATTTCTTAAGTATGGCAAATTGCTTTATATAGATATTTTCCTTTAGGTTATTATTTAGATAAACTGTAATAAAGTCGATCTATATAATATGCTATGCTAAATAGGTCATAAAGGCTATTAGAATTTTCCAATATATAGCCCTTGCTGTATTTGCTGTTGTTTCGTTATAATCGATACTTTTCCGTTAAGTAAAGCCTTTAACGCAAATACGGGCCTTATATTTATCTAACTTTCCTATAAACGTGTATTTCTTTTTTAGCACTCATTTTGCATTAACTAGGTGTCTATGGTGGGCCTTATTAGATAGTATGAAATAGAAGGTTCCACGCGAAAGGTTTTCCTTGATTTCTGTAAAGATTGCTTTAAGTTATATCTTTCGTTCTGCACTTTCCATAGCTTCTTTTAATGACGGGCCGTCGTCGACTGTGACGTATCTATGGCTCCTAACAAAATCGTCGTCGTTACTTAGCAGTGGGAAGCTCTGGAGCCCTTCTGGGTCCTCTAGGTTGTAATCGCCCTTTTGGGCTAAAGCTAGCTTCAGTTCACGCATTAGTTCTGGGGATTTGTCCGGGGCTTCCAGGGTATACAGCTCTGGAACTGTTTTCCTGCGACGCCCTTTTTTTCGCTTAACCTCCTTGGTTTCCTGATCAGTATCATCCTCCGAAACAACGTTATCGTCTTTGTTTTTCACTCCAACGTTTTTTGTTTCTGACGGTATCTCAGACGTTTCTGGATAGGTTGCGGAAGTGACCGAATAATATCCCTTGGGTCTAGGGGCTGCCCTAGCTTTTCCAGGTTTTCGTAAACTATAACGTAACGCGTAATAAGCATTTTGCCGCCTTTTAACAGCTACACTTTGTAATTATAGGTGCCTTTATAGCCTAATAACATGCCTTTTGTTTTACGGGCTGCTAACTTTTCTAACCTAATCCTGTAATTTTTATCGATTAGGATTATGCACCTGTTGCCGAGGATTTTAAGGTAACTGTTGTTAGGTTTATGGGATTTTTTAGGGTTACCGTCAGGGTTAGAGTCGAATGTTTTCTTAAAGTACTCGATCGGCGTTATGTCTTTTACTGTAAACTGTCCAGTTCTGTTAATCGTGTGTGTTGTGGCTTTTATAATGAAGTTCCAGAAGTAGGTCGGTATTTTTATCTAGGCGGACGTCGTACGGGTTTCGTTTTGAAAGAATTAAATACCTTTCTTTGTTATACCGTTCTAATACTGGTTATAAAAGCTGGAAATTACCAGCTTAATGTTTTTTATTACGCAGAACTTTTTAATAATCGTCATGCCGAATTCCTTACTGCCGTCGAGGCGTAAGATTTATATTGTTTTTCTTTTGCCTTTTAGGAAAGAAGCTTTTAGACGTTTATTAATACGGGTGATATACGCGTATAAGTCTTCCTGTATTTTATTTTTAGTTTTAAACGAATAATACTTTTTATAACGGAAAAAATCGTTTGTAATAAGATTAAAATAACCTTTATTTTTAATGTTAATAGGCTTAACGAAACCCATATTATACTAAATAATCTTTCTTACGAACGTTACTTTTCTTTAAGGGTTTATAAAAGGGATTTTCCGTATTTTTCTTTCGTTATAAACTATATAAGGAAGTTTTTTTTTATTTCCTTAAGGTTTAAATTTATTCCCGTAAACCTTTTAATGGTCCAAATTAATCGTTTTATATTGGGGTCGTAGAGGCGGCGGTGCTAAAAGATAATTTTCTTTATAACTTTTTCAGTTATAAAAACCTTTCTATCCTTAAAGGCGTTCTGAAGAAATTTTTTAGGTTATCGCCGTCCTTATCGAATGCTTCCCCCAGCCCGTATCCTTATTGATCGTTCCCTAGCTTTGGAACCCTGATAATAGGCTCTGGTTTCCCATAGAGCCATAAAAAGAAACCTTTCTAAATAACGTTAATCGTTATCAGCTGTAACCTATTAGGGTTTATTAAGGTGTTTTTATTTAGGTACCCCCTTCTTTTATAAAACATTTTTCCAAAAAACACCTTTAAGGAAAACGTATCAATACATAGGATATACTGCACCGTAATTTCGTTTTTTTTTACGGGGGCCCTTTAAGGGCCATTTTATTATCCCGATAAAAGTAGCAACTACTAGGCTGTAACGAACCTGTTATATATCCATCTGGAAGTATGAGCAGTATCCGAAAAGGGTCTTGATTTGCAGGTAATAATAAGGCGAGGAATGATTTAATGTGTTCGTTAAAGAGATTTAAGGTACTTTGCCTTTAATCAAAGAACGGTACGGTTGCCTTTGGTTAAAAGCTTAAATTAATAACTAAGGAGCGAAATTATTCAAAAGTTATTTATATAGGAAATTGGTTTTTTATATATTTACCGTTACGTCAATAAGTATGTCGTGGATTTATGTAATTTATGTGATCTGCTTTAAATTACCTAAATTACCTAAATTATTTAAAAAACCAAGTTTCCTTATCCGAAATTTAGCCGTGGCGTACTTCCGCGCTAGACCTTAAAAATAGATCCTTGAAACGAAAACAACGCTTTCGTAACATTATTTCCCCTCTTTAAGGATCTTTGTCCCAAAGATAAAAACGGTAAGTAACCCTTCCTTTGCTGGAGTTACTTTTAAATTAAGCCATCCTTTAATATATCAGATTACATTGAAAAACAAAAAAGAAAACCTCGTTTAAACCAACGCGACTTCCGAAACGATCGTGCTGCCTTAATCAAGAAATTTGGTATCAGGGCTTTTCCGTGTTCCAATTGTATTCGTTTTGGCGAGTTTAAGTGTTTTTTTGTTCCGGAATACTTAAGCTGCGACAGTTATACCCGTTACTAACGCCTTTCTTACGACGTTTTAACCATAAATTCCCTGAAAAAGGTAAACGAAACGCAGGAACGGTTACGAAAAGAACAGCGTAAATTAAAAAACGAATTTCTAGCTTATTAAAAAGCCGCAGAAAGAAAAATAAGAAAGTTCATTAGTCAATTAAAACGTTTACGCCTTTAACAGGATCTCCTCAAGAAAAAAACCTTAGAAATGTTAAAGGAAGGTTTGGAGTTGAATTAATTAAAGGAACGAGAAAAAAAAAAGCAGCGGCGTGTAGAGGCAGAGCAAGCGCAACTTGCTTCTAAAATAAATGCTATAACGGAAACGTCCTCCTTCGACTGGAACGTTATTAGGGTAGATTTGAACGGGGGACCTTTATCGCCTGCAACCTTGGCTGCGCTAAAGACGGTCGGTCAGGATTTTATCGGTAAAACGTCTCAATTAGGTCCATTACATTCGTTAGGTAGTTAAATGGTTCCCAAGTGTTTTCGTCGTATAAGTAACCTTCCTATTTAACTAAATACTGGATTTTGTTTTTAACCATCCTGAAATCCAGTATCTTTTCGACTTCGTATTCGTCGGTCCTATCTTTCAGTTTTAGGTTTCTTTTTAACGGGGCGTTTTTCGGTATTAATTCAAGCAGGGAAATGTGAAAAACGGGGTATATCTTCATTATTTTAGGTAGTGACAATCGGTAATTAGTTTTAGAAATAACTTCGTTAATTTTAAAAAGGCCAAGTTTTTTAAAATCGAACTTGTTACTGGGTTTTTTTGTTTTAATTTGTAAAATATTCGAAGTTGCGTTAGGTTTCTGCCGTAGCAAGTAGACCTTGTTTCTTTTCGATAGGATTAATCCCTTAATTCTTTTTTTGTTGTAATACTGGGCCATTCGTTGTTATAAAAATTACAGCTCGGCCTGTAATCGGGCTTATATCGTTTTAACCTTTATAACCATTGTTTCTGCCCGTAGTACAATCGTAATAACTGTAAGGGCTTTGTTTAATGGTTATTCTGGGCGTTAGGTTTCTGCTTCGTATTTATATACCACCGTATAAGAGGATATGCTTATGTTTTCGTTAACGGAGGTATTATAGGCTATTTAAGTAAATAATAAAAACTTTATCCAGTTATTTTGCTGGTAATTAACATAATTTCGTAAATATTGCTTTAGCGTTTAATTCAATCGTTCGGTTTATTTATCCGTTTATAGGTAGTAAGCTATGGAAAACTTAAGTTTGGTATCGATTTGTTTAAAAAGCTGGTATTAAACTTAAATGTAAATAGTTTGTTTCTGTCGGAAATAATTTTTTTTGGTATTCCGTGTTTGTCGAGATAATGCCGTATAAAGGCGTACGCTAACTGTTTTGTTGTTGTATTTTTTTAAAAGGTAAAAAGTACCTATACTTGGTAAGTCTGTTAACGATTATCCATATTTCATCATATTCGATTCCAGTAACTGGATCTTTTAATAAGGGTAAACCGATAATAAAGTCCTAAGCGATGGTGTTTTATGTTTTGTCGGGAATGTTTGTAAGTTACAGTAGGCTATAGGGCTTATGTCGGGCTGTTTTTGTTTTGTTGCAGATGTTGCAGTTTTTGATAATTTGTTTAACTATCCGGCGAAATTCTGGAAAGTCGTATTTCTTTTTTAATTACCTAGTAATCTTGAAGATTCTTTGATATCTATGTAAGGGGTTTTCATGGAATTTCTTGACAAACTGTTTCTGTCGTTCTTTTGATATATAAACCTTGCCATAGTACAAAAGTTGGTTCTTGGATTGCTTTTTTAATTGCTTTACTTCCTTTCGTTCGCTTGGATCGTAGGAATTTTTAAACTGTGCTAAAAGCTTCGGCGTAGGTTGTTTTAGAATTACGCATAATTATAAAATGCCATTTTTTATAACCTATAACATCTGCATATGGCGTTTTGGGATTTTGGAGTCGTAATTACCTTTGCGATTTAAGATGTCCGCTTGGATATTTTCCTTACTTTTAATATAGTAAATCTTAAAGTTGAATTTCGATAAGAAGATTATCCAAGTTTCATGTCGTTTATTTAGTTCTTGTGTTTTTATGAATCGAACGAAATTTTTGTAATTAAAGTAGATATCGAAAGGTTTTTTTCGTTCCGCTAAGGAAAGGTTCTTATTCTTTAAGGGCGTTAATAATTACCAGTAACTTTTTATTATAGATCGGATATTTAAGTTCTGCATTTCGAAATACCTTGGAGTAATACGTTACTAGGTACTATTTGTCGTTGTTTTTTAGTTGTTTTAGGACGGCATTTAATGCGTAATTTGAAGCGTCCGTTTTTAGGCGTTTTTTTTGTCCGAATTGGGCATCCTTATAACGGGTCTATTAGTAATTGCGTCTTTTAACATTCGGAATGTTTCCTTGGCTTCCTTTGGAAGTTTAAATTTTTTTTAACGTATTCCTTAATGGTAAGTTTCGTTAATGGTCTGATTATATCTCCATATCCCTTGATTAGGCCGCGTACATAATCTGTAAATCTTAAGATTTGTTAGATATCTGTAACGGTCGCCTTGTTAGGGATAAGCCAGTCCTTAACTGTTTTTAACTTGAAGCGTTAGATCTGGATTTGTCCGGGAATAAGGGTAAATCCCAAAAAGTCCAGCTTCTGTGTATGCTATATATTTTTAGCTGGGTTAATTCGAATGTTCGCTTTATTTAATGTTTTAAATACTCGAGCAACGTGCCTTTTGTGCTTTTCCAACGTTTCGGAATAGATAAGAATGTCGTCGAGGTAAACAAATACGAACTTATCTAGGAACTGTCTGAGAGTGGTTATAACCAGACGTTGGAAACTTGCGGGAGCGTTGGTGAGTTTTATTGGCATAACTTTGTATTTATATAGTCCATGTACTGTTTTAAATGTTGTTTTTTATTTTTTGCTTTTGGTTATTTTGATACGATAATATCCGTTTCGGAGATTTAATGTAATAAACTACTTAGCTCTGCTGGTATTTTCTTTTAGGGTATTTATAAAGGTTAAAAGATATCCGTTTTTAATCGTGATATCGTTTAACTGTTTGTAATCGATTATTTTTTTGAAAACCGGGTTTCCGTTTTCGTTAATTCTTTGCTTGCCGTTTTTTGTTTTCGGAACTATGAGGACGGGGTAACCGGCGGGAGAGTTAGAAGGCCGAATATACCCTTTTTTTAGGTTTAATTGTATGCTTTTTTACAGGGCTTTTGACTTTTCTGGGTTTATGTGGTAAATTTTATGAAGCTTGGGATGATGTCCTTTCTTGATAGGTATTTGATGATCCTATTAACTATGAGGAGGCAGTTCGTGGTTCTTTTTGTTCTTAAACAGCTTTTTGAATTTTCTATATTCCTGGGGTATGGTGGCATTTTGATTTGGGATTCGTACTTTTTTAATAAAATAGCAAACCTTTTGGTTGTTTTCCTTTGATGGTTTTGTTTTATCCTTTTAAAAAAAATTTTGCCTTTTCCAATTAATGCAGGGGTTGTTAAAACGGAGCCAGGGCATTTCTAGGATAATGTTATGTCCTGAAATATCGGCTATATCGAAAATAATTTTTTCCGAGTATTTTTGTATTTAGATTAGAAGTTTTTTTGTTTCTTTAAAAACTCGATTATTTTCATAGGTAAATAGGTTTCCATTAACGGTACGTAATTTGTAAAACTGTAGCTTGTATTTCTAAGGGATCTGATACTTTTCTACTATAGCGGGTGAAATAAAATTGCTTTCCGCGCTTGAGTTAATTATGGTTTTGAATGTTTTGTTTTTATAGTGCAGTAAAATCTTAATCTGATTTTTAAGTTCTGTTCTGGTTTCGCATAAGGTTTTATGTCGGTAGGTTTTTCGGTGCCTTAGTATCGAAAGCTTTTGAAGTTTTTTAATTGACAGGGTTGGAAGCGTTTTTATTTTCGGGCCTTTTTAACCGCGTGTTTGGAATAATGATCGTTTATGTACTTGAACCAAGTTCGTTTACCATATTAATATTAAAGTTTTGGAATTATTTGGATTTGGGTTGGTTCTTTTTTTTAGGTAAAAAGAAATTTGACTGGGCTGTATCCTTTCGTAAGTCCAGTCCTGCTGCCAGGGCTTTATATATCATGTACAGTATGGGTAAGTAATATATGCATTTTTGTGCTATGGCTTTCTGGCTTTGTTCCGATTTTGGGTGTAGGTAACAAAACCTAAGGTATTCTGGCTATCGGGAAGTTTTAGCGCATCTGTACTTATCATCTGGCTTAGTAAGTGTTTTCTCGTTCCAACCGGGTTAATAATCGTTGTTTTTTTTGGTTCGTAAATGGGTTAAACAATTATAATTGTAGCAGGTAGAAAAGTTAAGAAAGTTATGGTTGTTTGTTTGTTGTGTTTTAACGCTGTCAGGTTTTGGGTATACCGTATATTCGGGAAGTTTACAAAGCTCGGGGGATAACTGTCCGTAATTACTAGGGTTTAGCCGTAACTGGCTGTTTTCGTCGTAAATCTTACATTTCTGTTTATCTAAATAACAGATATATCCTAGCTTTATAGCTATTTTAAAGGCTGTTTATCCGGAATGATACTTGCAAGCTTTGGTAATTTAATTCTGGCAGGTTAAGTAACGCTTGTATTCTAGGTCGCCATTCTAAACCTGACTTGTTATGGTAATGGTAAATTCTTGTTAAAAGGAAGTGGTGTTGATTTCTTTTTTTTTTTTGCTATCTGATTTATATTCTGCCATTCGTACTTTTTTTTAAGGCTTTCTTTAAGATTTCCTTTAAGGTTAAGGAATTCCTCCTTTTTTAATATCTCTTTTAGCTAAGAAACGATATTCGTTCTTGTAATGGCCTTTCTTGCCATAATTAAAACATTTTATATTGGATTTGTTTATTTTAGGATCTTTCGAAACTAAGCTAACTTCCTTTTAAGATCTGTCCCTTTTTTTCTGGGTTCGGTTACTTAAATTTTTATCGTCCCTTTGCTTATTAAATCCTTTTTTTTTCGAGATACCTATCGAAAGTGCGTCGATCGGCGATGATAACCTGGTCTGTATATTTCTCAAAAAATCCTATCTTAAATACTTTATATATCTCGTCTTTAACTTAAGGCTTTAGGCCGTCGTAATATAAGTAAAATAATGCGCTTGCTGGCAGTTACGAAACAGCGGCCAAACGATTAAACTCGGTCGTATATTCTGCTGTTAACTTAATTTATTGTAACAAATACAGTGGTTTTACCGTATATTGTTTTTTGTCGGTATCTCTAAATAAAGCTCGTATTTTATCCTCGAAATGCTCGTAATCGCTAAAAATGTAATTAGTAACGTTAAATAAGCTTTCGGAATAATTCTTTAGGTAATCCCTTAAAATTAGTTCGAACCACAAAAAAACTTTTCCTGCGAGTACTTAAAAAATAGCCAGCACTTTTTAATAACCTTCTACCAAAAAGTTCTGGTAAAACTTAAAATAAATCCGGGCCTAAATCAAAAATCCTTTTACATCTGTAAATCCGTTATAAAATTTAAAAGCGGCAGGCTTGTAACCTTTAACCTCTAGCATTCCATGGTATCCAAAAAATGGAATAGTAGTTTCGCGATAAGGGTCAGGGGCAAACAAGGGTGGTACGGAAGCCTTCTTTTTCTTTTCTCGAGCTAATTAAACACTTTCTCTTTCCTTTCGGGCAAGTCTGGCATTCTTTTTCTTTAAAACCTGGATTTCTATCGCTAAAAGATCCAGTTTTTCGTCTGCAGTAAGTTCTTTTTCCTTGCCCTTAAGTTTTGGTTTTTCGGTTACGGGCTTTTTTTTTTATAATCCTCTTTTTCCTTTAAGTCGCCTTATACTTTAATAATTTCCCTTAAAGTTAAGGCAGGTTGTTACTGGAAGGAAAAGGAGCCAGCTTGGGCTCAAGTCGTAAAAGGCGCCATGTTGTCGATAAGTCGAAGCACTTTTTTAATCGAGGGTAGGTCGTTTATTTTGGTTACTAATCTTTTACTAACTAATAACGGGGATCGGGTATGTTGTTTGTTTTCTAAATGTCGTTCTGTAATATCTTTTTTACTGAGTTCAGGAAAGCTTATGCCCAACTGGGCTTTGAATCATTCGTCGACTATTAATCAAAAAGCTATCAAAATATAACGAACCTGTCATACATCCACCTGGAAATATAAGCAGTATCCGAAAAAGGTCTTAATTTGCAAGTAACAATAAAGCGAAAAATGATTTAATATGTTTGTTAAAGAAATTTAAGGTACTTTTCCCTTAATTAAAGAACGGTACGGTTGCCTTTAGTTAAGAGCTTAGATTAATAGTTAAAAAACGAAACTATTTAGAAGCTATTTATATAAGAAATTGGTTCTTTATATATCCACCGTTACGTCAGTAAGTGTGTGGTGGATCTATGTAATCTATGTGATCTGCTTCAGATTACCTAGATTACCTAGATTACTTAAGGGACCAAGTTTCCTTATCCGAAATTTAGCCGTAGCGTATTCCCGCGCTAGACCTTAAAGGTAGATCCTTGAGACGAGAACAGCGCTCTCGTAACATGGGCCACTTTTTGTTAAAATCTGTATTTCTTTGGATCTGATATCCAGGACGTTGTTGCGTTCGAAGTTTCTGATATTGTTAGTAATATTGACGTTAGCTTTTAAATCCCAAAGCAATTTGTCTTTATCGTTTTCTATGAAAGAATGTACGTATAGGAGCACCATGGCGCTTCCCATAACAACTGCTTTAGTTGCTTCAACTGCTGTAGCTGTCCCTGCTCCAGGGCTCTCGTCCACTGTGGTCACCGCTCTAGGGCAATCAACTGCTGTAGACATCTCCTGAAGCTCCTCGTCGATAGTTGCTCTAGGGCAGTCAGCTACTGTTGCTTTAGTGGTCTCGACTGCTGTAGCCACTGTCCCAGGGCACTCAGCCACTGTAGCTACTGCTCCAGGGCACTCAACCGCTGTAGCTTCAGGGCTTTCAGCCACTGTAGCTTCAGGGCTCTTAATCATTATAGCTTCTGGAGCTTCCTTCTGAATCATCTCGTCGTACCACTGCATAAACTCTTGAAGCTGTTGCTCGTTGACGTAGGCGCTAAACGTTCCTCCACTGGAACGATACAGGTCTTTCAGGCCCTCTGGGATAAACTGCTCCTCGTCCTGTCTACCACCTTTACGGGTGTTGCGAAAGCTGTTGTTGCTGTTGTTGTTGCCCTAACGTTGGCTAGCATTCTAACCTCTCTTTCCTTTCTTTCCCTTACCGCTATTCTCCTTCTGTAACTCAGGGCAATCCTTAGCTAGGTGCCCGTACTTGCCACAGTTAAAGCAAAGTGGGTCACCGTTTTTGTTCCATACGGGCCTTTTATCTCGGGAGACCTTATTGCCTCCCTTGCCTTTCTAAGCGTTATTAGACTTTTTGTCGTTCTTTTTCTTGTTATTGCTAAAACGCTCATGGAATTTGCTGTTAAAGTCGTCGATTAATTGCTGGAAGGAATAATCCGTCTACCGCAATACCGATTGCATGGTTTTGCACCAGCTGCCAGCTCGGTTTTCCATAGCAATAAGAAACATAATAATATATTCCTTATTTCGTAACTTTATACCACAGCCTTTAACTTTCCGTAAAAGCTTCTGAAACTTAGTAATAAATTATATTGGATTTTTACCGTCGTAAGTAATTTTGTTAAGTTTTTTTTAAAAGGACCTTTACTTAACCTTATTTATAACAACGTAAGTTTTCCGTAAAATTCTTAATATTTTCGTACCTTTCTTAATACTTATAATTAACTTTAAGGGCGCCTTTTTATAGGTTTTAATAATAACTTTAATTAAACGTAACTAATTTAATTATTTCAGCTTTATGCCGTTTTCGTAGCCAATCTCTTCCAGTACAAGGCTTAAGGCGTTGTTCCAAAGCTCCCAATTAGCCCAACCGAGCAGGTGATTCTCCTTGTCCAAGGTAAAGTCGAAACGTTTCCAACGGAACTTCGATTTTTCTTTGTTACTGAACTTCTTTTCCTTTAAGCGTGCACCTGCCCCGTCAGGGCTGTCTAAGCTGCCGGAAGTACTGTTGGAAAAGCTGTAGCTCCTTCTGTGCTTTGGGGGCTAACCTGCAGACAAATCTGCTAAAAAAAAAAGGAACTGTCTGAATCATCAGGGTCACTACGTGCCATACTCTTTCCCTTAGGTGGCTTCTTCTCCTCGCTCTTCTGTCTCTTCTGGGGGTCAGGCTTCTCTGTAAGTAGGTTAATCTTTTCTACTTCACTTTCAACTGCAATGGGGACTTTCTTAAAGCCACCAGCCTTAACTTTAGGCTGAACGCTCTCTGACTTTTTAGGTTGTACATTCGCACTTGGCGACTTCGGCTTTAAATCCAACTTATCCAAAAACTATGTTACCATTTCGTTCAGTCGTTCCATTATCTTAGTAATCTTTTAGTTCTGGAATTTCAACTTTTTATTTTGTTGCTTTAGCTTTTTAATTTTTTTTTTGGCACCTGTTGATAGGTATTTTTTCGTACCTTAACGTCCTGCCTGATGTTACTTATCTTGGTACCCAAGGAAATATAAAGCTTATTCAAATTAGCTTCGGGCAGCTGTTTTTGGATGGGGGTTTTAAATCGTTCTCCCGGCTGCTGTAACTAAGGTGCTGGAGCTTCCTTTTTTACTTCTTTTTCCTTTCCCTTATTAAAAAACTTTTCTTTTTGGGGTACATCCTAAACACCAGAAGGTTCAGGTTGCGGAAAGGGAAATGGGGAGGGGCTTTTCGCGTACTTCTGGCCTTCCTAAAAGACGAAGCTGTTATCGGATGGGGCGCTTTTAACAGGGAGCTTCCCGCGGTTCTTTTTTTTTACTCGCTATCGTTAACTGCTGGACTGCTAAATTCTTTCTTGAATCGTTAGCTAAGCGACTTTTTCTTAAATCTTTTGCTTTCTTTGTAACTTAACTCTGTAATTAACTATTTCGTATAACGTGTTAAAGTTATTAATCAACCAGAAGATGCTACCATATTAACAATCACAGTGATTAAATGTAGGAAGCTGGCGAGTTCTGGGTGCGATAGTTTTTTAACTGTTCTAAATGGACAAATCTAATCCGTAAGTAATCGCCTTAAGTACATGATTTGGCGGTTAATGGATGGGCGGTAAACAAGGCATGTCGCAGGCTGTATCCTGCAGCCCTATACCGACAAAGCCTTCCAGCCTGTAACACCTGAAAGCACCCAAATGCCGACACTTTTTGTTATTGGATACCTTATATATATTCCTATGCTTTTTAGCTTGGAAATATATATCGCACTTTTAGTTTTTGAAGTTTATAAAGTTCGGCTTAGGTATTTTTATATTATTTCTGCATAGGAATTCGATTAAAGGTTTCGGAAATATATAGCCTAGCTTGTTATACCAAATTATTAACTGGTTATTTTCGACAGTTTTATTATTAAAGGCCAATATAACTGCTTGATTTTTATTATATTCAACTTTAAAGAGTATATAATATAACCTTTTTTATAATATCTTTTGGTTATTAACTAAAATATGGCTTTGTCGAAAAGCTTTATGTTTATATCTTCATTAATTAAAATATATACTCTTTTTAATCGGTTTATAAAAAAGGGTATATACCTAATTCTAATATATAATACACCCTTTTTATTATATAGCTACGGCTAAATTGCATATATTTAAGTCTTAAATCACCAACCCTTTTTATTTAAAGGGTATTGGCTTTACCTTATTTAACGGTTTTATTAATCCGTTTTAAATTAAAAAAGAAATTTTATTAGTTACGGTATGAAGTATAGCACCACTATTAGTTATTAAATATATTACATTATAGCTGTTTTTTTATACTCTTTACTTTTAAATAAATTAGCCGTTTATTAGTTATATTCAAGGAGTTATATAAGGGGTTATTTTGATTTACGTTAGTTTCGACGTTATTTAGATCTATACCTCCTTTAAGGGTTAGACAAGTGGTATATTCCTAAAAAGACAGGTTTTCGAAATCGTTTAAAAGTATATTTAAACGTTGCTTACCCGAATTAACAACTTTCGAAGCCGTTTTTTGGATTATATTAACCTATTCGTTTTCGTTATCGATATCGATATGCTAACCTATAAAAGCGGACTTTCTGGTCTTTTTTTTCGCGTTTCGAAAAAGTAGGGGTTGATTTACCCCCTTTTTTTTTCTGGCTTCCCCTTCTTTCTTCCTTGTCCTGGATTTTTCTTTACCTTATTGGTAAGGTTCTTCCAGCTTGAAGAAGCCTTGTCGGGGTAAAGGAAGTAATAGTCCTTTTCTTTATAACCGATGATTTTGTAATAAACGCAACGCTTTTTGTTACCTTTATTCTTCCAGTTATTTTTAGCTTTTTTAAGGGCTAACAACTGCTTTTTATTCTTCTAACCTCTAGCTTCGTCGATTAACAACGAAGAAAGTATTTCGGAGATATAAAATTCGGAGTTCTTACGGAATAACTGCGTTATATTTTGCACAAACATTTCGAAATCGTCCGTTAAAAAATTTAATACCCAGGTTATAACTACCTTATCGGGTAATTCCAGGGTTTTCGTTTTTAAGTCGTTCGTTAAAGATTTTACCTTATTCAGGTAATTTTCCATCGAATTAAAAAATTAATTTAATATAAAAAATTTATTCGTAAAACTATCAGGCCTATATTAGCCATACAAGGTTTCCCAAGCTTCTTTACAACTAGTAATATCTTTTATATAATACAAAAAACCAGCCTTACAAAGTAACGATATAATAATTAAGGCTTTATTATTATCGGATTAGGATAAATCATCCCCTATATCCATAATAAAAATATAATCACGCCTTTTACGGATAAACGTAACTTTAATACGAATAAACCATAATTCGATATTAACGCTGCCTTTAAGCAGGTAAGGCTTACTTAAAATATCCATAATTATAATAAAAAAATTTAAAAAGAAAATTCGAAAGGTATATAAATTCGAAGCAATTTCGAAATAAGGTAATTGTTAAAAAAGTTTCTTAAACTTTTCCAAATAAGCAAGTAAAAATGGTCTGATGAAACTAAGAATTTGATAGCAGGTAAAGGCGATTTCGGCGATTTTCAAAATAAAAAGATGGTATAAATCGGTAAAGGTTTAAGTAAGTTATAAAGAAATAAAGGTATTATTGTTAATGGCGGAAACGATCAGCAGGATCTCATAACCTATAAGAAATTATGCGACAACTATACGACTAAAAATAAGGCTACCCTAAAAAAAACAATAAGGCTACCCGGGGGAATTTAGTATGTAAAAGTACGCAAGGTAGGCCCGAGTAAAAACGAAGGAATTCTCAGAGTATGTCGTTAATGTATCTATTTCGCTATATCAAAGCTATAGACTTCCTATAACAACGAAAGAAAAGCAAGGCTATATATATTCGTAAATAACTAATAACTAAGCAGCTTATTTACCTATTACCCCTATACCATTAAAGGTATAAAGGCGGGGTAGGCAAATTCCTAGATATAGCCCCCAAGAATATAAGCAGCCTTCTATTCAGCTTCCTCGAAAAGGGGTGTGAAGACCCACTTTTCCTAGACCGCCCATGCCAGAACAGCGCGACTTAGCTCTAGCAGCAACCCAGATAGGAAGCTAAGCTAGCCTTTGCCTTCATCCACATGGAAAGTCTTAAGGCTTCCGTGGTAGTGAATTTACCCTGGCATAAAGACCTTCGGTGTGACTCGGCCGCGGATATGCGGCCAGGCGATTTGGATAACTTATGAAGCTTTATTGTCACGATATTGCGCACAACACAGCATACCCTGTATCTACTGCTGCTGAGGCTATGGTATAGGTATCTAAACAGGTCAAGAAGTGATTTAAACACGCGGTCGAATATCTCGTAGCCTGACTACACTTACGGAACGATACAAGAGATTCTTGCTTCCCTACCTCAGCTGCTAGTGCCCTTCCTACAAGAGCTGTCTAATAGTGAAATCGGCCAATTAGTACATTACATTAGTACCATTCAAGGCAGCTACGATTTCGACAACATTGTGAGGAAGCTTTATATAGGTGATTTCGAAAAATCGATTACGAAATCGCTTAGTGTCCCTGGTAGCAAATCCCGGCGCCGTCGACCTGCCGAGAGTGCTGAGGTTCCTACGTTTTATGCAGCATCTGAAATGCCAGAACCAACGGCTTCTGACATGGGCAGAGTCCCACGTATGTACAGTCCAGCTACAAAGGACGCTTGGAAAAGGAAGGCGCCGGACGACTATATTGGTCGCATATATGCAACCCACTTGATTAATATTAAGAAATAGGTGGAGTGGCATCTCGAAATATTACTCTTTTAGCTTAGTTGAGTTATAATCTGAGCTTCGCATTTCGTACACATGGTCCAAGAGCTTCATCTTGCTCAAAACCTAGGATATGTAATAGTGCTGCCTAGTTGTGGGCATATTAGTCGATTATCTCCGATCCCAAGGTTTTATCCATATCGAGAACCTGCAACGGTGATCATTAACTCGATTGAATGCGTCATACGGATCATCCAACCGCTTGCTCTGAAGGCTCATTGGGGAGTTGAATTCGGTTTGGCAGGCGGTGACTTCTCATCCACCCAATGGGTCAGTGAACTCCGAGCCTGAAAGCCTAGGTGGCTATTCCTCTTCTCAGGAGCTTCTATGCCCAGGGGGAAACATTGGCACTTCAGCAATCTAAATGGCCCGAGTCACGGTCTTTAGGCCGCTGGCCCTATTATGGTTGAAAAGAAAACTAATGCAGACGCCATTTTGGAGATTTTCACGGAGTTTGTGACTAATACAATGTTGAGACCATAATTAACAACAAGATACCGGGCCAAGACTAGCCGCTTCTCCCCAACTCACGCTCCATCATCTCGATCGCCTCATTGTAATGTTTTCTCATGTCAATCTCCAGGATAAAATCCCATCTCCGCAACAATTTCTCTGGTGTCTTCAAATTGAAGGTTGCCTCGCCACTGCCTGTCAAAATAGCGCCCGTAACCCGACTGGACTCAACAATGCGTTGAGTGCGCGGGCGACGTATTTGGTCATATACCTTGAGAGCTGTTAACGCCTCGGTAGGGTTCTTTGCGCTTCCGAGCAAAGTGGAGAGTATGAGACTGTCTTCGATAGACATGCCACCGCCAGAACCCTGCCAAGGTGTTGTGGCGTGGGCGGCATCACCCATAATGCACAAGGGGCCGGCAACATAAGTCCGGGCCGGTGGGTGCTCCCAGAGGTATATAGCCTCTTGTTCAGGCACGTCGCAGAGCAGCTGAATTTTTCTGTTAATACTGAGTCATTCATCAAGAAAACAATCCAAATTTACATACCTCATTTACTGCCTAATTGAGATGGGGCGGCCAGTTTTGGTACAGCTTCCTGATCTCACTTGTACTTACAGCTCGACGCCATCTGTTTGACAACTCGGCCTCCAGTTTGTCATTCGAGCTGATCACGAACTGAACCAGCTCGCCGTTGCTCAACAGGTTATGAAGCACGTAGCTGTTATGTCCAAGCCATGAATACTCGCGGGGGTCGCCAACATCTATGAACTCCTCGCCAATCTTGGCGAGGGCGTCTGCGTATGGTTGAAGTGTCATGACTATCCACGCGCCCGTGTTGCGGGGAGAGGCGTCTGGGCTATTTTCGCCTAGGACGAGCTTCCGAACAGTGCTGTGGATGCCATCAGCGCCAATCAGGATATCACACTCATGGGTAGTCCCGTCGGTAAAGTAAAGAGTCACAGCATTTGCCGCTCGATCGACGGTGGCAAGCTTCTTGGAAGCATGCAAGCGCTCTCCCGGGACATCAGCCAACAGTTCCTGTACTGAAAATTCAAGTTTGGAAGTTCTATTAACTGAAATCTCAAAATGTTGCGGGTTGCTTACAAAAAGCGGCGCGATGCACAATGCTCGTGAGGCGCTTCCCCGAGGCGATGTCATCAACTTCATCAACTACCTCTCCCTGCCCTTCACCTTGAGCAACCATGAAGCGGACACCTCGCATTGGGACAGCCCCGGCACGCTCGAGACATTTGGTGGCCGAGGGACCGATGAGGTCGAGAGCAGCCTGGGCGTTTCGGGTAAGGCCGATGGCCATACCCCCTTCCTTGAATGCCGGGGCGGACTCAAAAATATGTACATCGAGGTGCGAGAATTTAAGAAGAGCGTGTAGAAGGGAAGCACCGGCTAGGCCGCTGCCGGTTATGGCAATTCGAATGGAAGAAGGCATGTTGGCAAACTTATCTTGATTTCTGAACAAACTGAAGGAGCCTGCGGGTTTGCTGATGCCTATATATTTAAATGGACGGGAAGTAGTGCATCACTTGAGATTCACAAGGTCTATAGGGAGGTGGAATGGGCCTTTCCCCCTCCTTGCCTAGCACCGAACCTGGAGCCTGACAGATATAGCCACTCGATCACCCGAGAAGTGGCAATGCGTTACCTGTTCTAAGCTTCTAAAAACTACCCCACCCATGACAGAAATGTACTCGTTGTCAGGAGATGGGTCACCGCCTCTTGGTGGGCGGATCTGTATTGTTGATAACGAAGCAGTTGGTAGTTCATGATGCGTCAGTAGTTCACCCTGCAGTTAGTAGCTTACGTTGCAGTTAGTAGCTTACGTTGCAGTTAGTAGCTTACGTTGCAGTTGGTAGCTTATGTTGCAGTTGGTAATTTACGTTGCAGTTGGTAGTTAATGCTGCAGCGGGTAGCTTATCCGACGGAGGGCCATAAAGACAGTTGCAACAAATTCTGTAGCCGAGTTATTACATAAAAACGGAAGCTAATTTAACGCCGAAACACCGAAGCTCCACTGAGTAGCGCTACTTAATAGACACACGAGTACGAAGATGCTTTAAGTGTTGACGTTAACGATATTGCTATCCTTTCCTTCCACTTGAAGTTGCAATTCGAAACCATGACAGATGTTGGTACTTGTATCATAATGCAAAATAGGTGTGGCTAAAAGGTGTGGGCAAATAAAAAAAGAGCGTTACTCTTATTTCGAATCAGAGTGTCCCCGCCCCATTTAGTGTCTAGTACCCACTTCCTGAATTTACCCACTTCCTGAATTTACCCACTTCCTGAATTTACCCACTTCCTGAATTTACCCACTTCCTGAATTTACCCATTTCCTGAATCGGATTTTTCGCTTTTTCAACACCCACTCCTTTTATTAACACTTCTTAATAACTCAACCCATAACGCGTTTCTGAAGCTCTAATTTGGAATAGAGCCTGACGATAAATATTGCATATAACAGGCCTTGGCAGAAGTTGTTGTAAGCGCTGAACAGAAAGCTACGGCTAACAAATGGGATGTAACAAAGAGTACCTTGTTTACGCGAAAAAAGGCGCCAGATTTTACGCCTAAGGTTATTAATATTAACAAACCTTTAGTTTTTTGTAAAAAAAAGAAACTGGCGAAATAAATATTAAACAAAAAAGTTAATAAAAAAACGCCGTACGACTTTAAAATACGTTAAATAACGGAATATATTAATTAAATAAATAAAAGCATTTATTTTTTTTGAAAACATTAAATTAAACGTTTTTTTAACTGGTATTTAACGTTTTAAAAAAAGTTACAAAAATCTTTTAAAACTTTCCATACGTCCTTTGATGTTTTTAATAAAATCCGAAACTTTTAATGATAGTTTAAAGTTATTATCCGTAAGTTAAAAATTGAGGATAAAAATATCGTAAATATAAACGAAATAAATATATAAAAAAGCGAAACCTAAAAAAAAGTATTCGGGAATGTTTTTATAAAATGTAAACTTTAAAAAGTTTCCGAAATAACAGTTTAAGTAACGATAATCGAAGTTATTACGGCTAACGGATAACAGTTAACGTTCGTAATAATTTTTACTAGTTTTACTTTTTAAAGGCAGTAATTTCCGCGTTATGTTTTTAAATAAAAGTATACAGCTAATAAGTTAAGTTAAATGAATGCTAAAATTGCGTTCGAATAATTTCGGAAGATATATTTGGAACGAAATTTTTTATTTTAAATTAACATACTATCTATATTACGATCGAATTTATGGTTAAATATAAACGGAATAAAATACGTTATTTATATATATTTTTATATAATTCTTATATTATATAGCCGCTTAATATCGGGGTATTTGTTACGTTAAAATAATATTATCATAAATAAATATTAAACTTTGGTTTTTTCGCAGGTTCGGCTTTTATTAATAAATAACGTTTTTTAAAGGTATATCACGAAATTTTTAAAAAGGCCTTTAATTCCTGAAATATATATTCGGGCTTTAAGGTAATAGGTATTTCGTTATTTAACGCAAATAAACCGTTTCAAAACTTGAAAATAATTAAGAAGCTTTTATACCAACAAACCCCGGAATTAATAACGGCTTCGGAGTTAATAACGACTTTTTACACAATGTAATACACGCTTAAAAAGGATAAGAACGTTTTAAATCAACTCCGGGCAATTAATTCGTAAAAAAATGTTATTTTTCGTAATATTCGGACTTTATTCGGAAAAACCTCCAAAGTTTTCGATTTTAAGTTTGTTAAAATTGCCTTCTTACGTTACAATAACAAAAATTTAAAAAAAAATAACTAAAAGCTTTAAAGCTTCAAAGGCGTATTATAATAACTAAGAACCTTAACGATATATTTCCGGAAATTGAGCAAATTATAAAAGCTAGGAAAATTGCTAAAATTTCCGCTAAACGGTACGAATAACGGTACGCGAAGGACTTTCTAAAAAAAGCTATAGAAATCGGTTAAAAGTTAATAAAGGATATGCAATTCGAATAGTAATTGGAATAAATTAATAATATACTGTTTTCGTTAGAATATTAAGGAATGTTATTAGTAATACCCTCGTATTTGGTGTTGCGGACCGATTTAGGAAGTGGGTAAATTCAGAAAGTAGGTACTAGAGACTAGCTTCTAAATTACACCTTTTTTTTTATATAGACCCCTTTAAAACGCGTATAGCCCTTCGATAGCAATACAATAACAGCTATAATAACAAAAAACGAAACTTTTATAATTTATTTCTTAAGCGTAATCGTATTATTAATACGTAATTTTATTATTAATAATTTCCTTCAAAGCTTTAGTTTTTGTTTTACGTTTCGTATTGCGAAAACCTAGCTAGCTTAACCGAATCCTTTTTAAGTTATCTGGCCGTACGCGTTTTTTTTAAGGTTAATTCGAATCAACAAAACTGCAAACGAATATTTTAAAATATTTTCCCAATTTAATCCCGCGATAACTCCGAAAAAATCGCGTAAGCCGTTTACGAAAATAGTTAAAGCTGTCGAAAAAAGCCTAGTTATTTCTTTTAATACCCGGGTTAATAATACCTATAAAGCAGTTATTAATAAGCGATTAACTGTTACAAAAACTGTTCCGAAAAAAAAAGCAAGTAATGGATAATTGTTTTCAAAATTGAAAACTTTAAAAAACCCAAAATTAAAGTTGTTACGGATATAAAAGGAAATATGGAAAACGCTTTTAAAGTTACGGATAACGAATCTTCCGAAAATAAAACCATTCGAACCGAACTTTTCGAAAATGAGCCTTCCGAAAACGAACCTTTCGAAAACGTTCTAAATGAAAATATTCCTATTAACGGCAAGTTTCCGAACAAAGTAATCTAATAAAATACGGAACGCCTTTTAAATTATTAATTCGTAAAAATTTAAACGATATGTTAATAATTATTATACGAAAATATTTAAAAGAAATTCGCTTGATTTTATTAATTAACGCGTTGTTAATTATATTAATGAAAAATACAAGGTAAATACGAATATAGTTTTTAACGTACGTTTGTTTAAGTTAGAAAATTTACGTAACGCTGTAAATTTAATTACGAAATTATATTATAACTTTTTAAAATGTTACTATACGGTATTTTTAACGTTAATAAGTTTATTAAAGTTATTAATAATATCGCGAAACGTAATAACAAAAAAAAACCGGTTTTAACCCGATTTTACCCCTAAACGTTTTAATAACGTAACAAACTAAAAAATGTTTTTTTATATAACGTTAACGTTTATCGTTTTATATTTTACAACAATTAATCCGTATTAACGATAATCTTTTTATTAGGATTTCCCAAAACCGTAACGTTACAAAAACGCCTACGTTTATAACTTTTCCTCTTAAAAACCTTTTTCCGGTAATATTTATAATAAGTCGGAAACCCATTATAAAACAATTATTTATACTTATTTCCGGTATGTAAGCCGAATTTGACAAAAATTTTAAGGTCCGTAAAGCTTTATCGAATACGTTCGAACATAAAAAAAGCAGAAATTACCTTAATTATAAAGGCGTTAAATTTTAAATATGTTAAGTTAAAAACGATATTAACCGATTCAACGTCATATATAAAACGCTTTTTATTAGGTTATATAACGAACTTTATATAAAAAAACGCGGTAAATACGAGATTTGGAAATGTTAAAGAATAGTACGAAAAAAACGCGCTTTTAGAAACTTTTAAAACTAGGCTTTTAAAACGCAAAAATAACGGTTATAATAATAATACAAATATTATATATAATTATTTCGGAGAAGATTTCTTAAGTATAGTAATTAATAGGTTTTAAATTAACAAATAATAACTCTTAACGGGATATATTACGTAATAAAATCAGTTAATTATTTAAATATTTTAAAACTTTTCGCATCTGACGGTTACGGTAAATACATATTACGATTAACAAAAATTGCTTTTTATGTTATTTTTTTAACGCGAACGTATAATAATTTCTTTGATTTATTTATTCGTAATGTGTCGTTTTTTATTCCCGAAAGTATAAATACCGATAAATTATTTGAAAATATATACAAAGGATTTGTAACAGTTTACGGTAGTAGCGTAAAATGAATTAAGCATTTACATAACGCCTTACGAAATAATAAGATTACTTTTTAACAGATACATTATTTTTTTAATAAGTAGTTTATATCTTAAAATATCAGATAAAATTTTTTTAAACTTTTTAGATTTTATATTAATTCGTATATATAAAACGCATTTAAATTCGAAAACGTTTTTTAAAACATTAAAATATTATTTAATTTGCGACTAAATAAGTTGTTTTGTAAGAATAATAATTAAAAGTAAACGTTTTTTTACGTTATTTTATATAAGCTTCAAAATTATTAATTTCGTTACAAAATTATAGGTTTTTAAAGCTTATATAAAATAACGAAAAAAAACGTTTATGCTTACTTAATATTATTTATTAATAGCATATATAGGAAAGTAAGATGTTTTTTTATATAGATCCTTTTTATTCGTTAGGTAATTATATATATTTTTTAACTAGCAAAATGTTAAAAAAATAATTTATTTCAAGAAATTTTATTATTTAGCAAAAGAGTTGTAATAATGTTATAACGTATACCATTATCCGTACCCTTATTTATTAACGTTTTTGTTAATAATTTAATTTTTTATAAATCTTTTAACTTAGTAATTTTTTTAAACGTTTACGTATGTAATAAAGTAATTATTATCCGAAGTTAAAATTTACCGTTATTACCGTTTTAAACTTACAAGTAATTAAAATAAAAAAGAATACGATAAACGGGATAATTAATACTTATAATAATACCATTTAAAAAGAAACTTAAAGAAATACGGATATTAAAGGGATACGGATATTTAATACGCAAAAACCTTCCATAACAGTTTAATACATTACCTTTTTTTATATATTAATTAATCAAATCTTAACTTGCCCGCGCTATTTTAAAATGTCCTTTAATTTCTTTTTTTGTTATTTAACCTGTTTGTAATAATTTGCGAAAAATAATCCGAATTGTTCGTTATTAAAAAAATCGTTAAAGGTATATTTAACGTAATAACGGATATAAACTTTAAGGTTTTTAAAACACGCTTTAATAAAATTAAAATTAAATAAATATAAAAAGAAATATTCTCCTTTAAGGAGACGTAACCGTGTATACACTTGGATAAAATGATAAATTACTACTTAACTCTTAGCTTTACTACCCCTTTCCGTTTTGCAGCTTTTATTTACGTCGATTCCTATCCGAATCCTAGAAGCCTTTTGTTATCCTGTGTAACTTGGTAAATTACCGCTTATATTGCTTTAACATATATTGTTTTAATAATTACATTTCGGAATCTTTTAATATTTCGTTATTGTCCGCCTGTAGTTTTATTAGTAATGTTTTTGCCGAAATAAGATTGCGATGTATAAGTTATTCGGAAGGTCGGTTATTTTTGTTTTGGAGATTTATATAGTATCCGAAAATAAAGAGCCGAATTCGATTTTTTTGTGAAAGTTTTTTCAAGTCGACAGTAACGTCGACGGCCTTAAAAAATCCGGTATTTTTATCGAGATTAATTGTTGTAACCGTAATGGTTTTTACGTAAGCTTTTTTATAACGGAAAACCGGT
Source organism: Monosporascus sp. 5C6A (assembly GCA_004155035.1). NCBI lineage: Eukaryota > Fungi > Ascomycota > Sordariomycetes > Xylariales > Monosporascus > Monosporascus sp. 5C6A. Next base: position 44,719 of record QJOB01000204.1, on the reverse strand, counting down.
ATCGTATATTAAAGGTTACGTAGCATATTATATTTAGTTGCCGTTTTAATAAATAGGAATTTGAAAAAGTACTGTAAAAACGATTAAGGTTAGAATTTTTAACCGTAAAATTAACGAAGGTTTGTAAAACTTTTCATACGCTTTTAAGGTTTATCTTTAAGGTTTACCGTACAAAGTTATTGTTTACTTTTAAAAACCTTGCTAAACCATAACTAGCGGGTATAAGGTTTACCAGGGCCAAAGCTTATCGGTAATTACTAATCGAAATCGGAATAAAACGGGATTAAGGTATGCAATCTATCCAAATCGTAAAAAACCATTTAAAGAGTTATCGTATTTGAAATTATTAAGTATAATATTTATCGTGAAAATTAATCGTGGCATAATTTCTATGTATTGGCTTAGCCTTGTTTTCCAGGCTTAGATCCATATATTACCTTATATAAAAAGAAATATTATAACATTACCCTAGGTTTTTCATATATCGTATATATTTCGTCCAAATAATAAAAGTTAACGTTATTTATTATTAATACGGAACGTAATTTAAAAAACGGGTTTATTAATGGTAATACCTTTTTATTAATTATAAAATAAAAGTTTTACGGTTAGTAAACCTTTAATAAATAAAGGTATTTAATAATTCGTTAATTATAATCGCCGGCAATATATTAAAACGACGGTTACGTTTCAAAACTTGCCGTACGAAAAAAATAAAGTTTTTGAATATTTAACCATAACGCCGATTAATATTATGCTTATTAATACCCGATTTATTTATAAAAATAAATATATCCGAAATATATTTAATAACGGTATAAAAATATTACGTTCGTTAACCCAAATCCGTTTATGTAACTTAAATTTTTAGTTTTTTATTTTTCCAATTAATAGCTTTTAGGTATTTTGAAATCGTAAAAATAATTATATATATATCGCAATAATCGATAAGAAATTATTACATTTCGTCGAAATATAAGTTAAATTTATAAGTTAATTTTTTAAAAGTTTTTAAATAGTTAATTAATTAATATAACGCATAATAATATATAATATTTACGTTAAAAGCTTAAGAAAATAACCTTAATATTTTTTTATAATAATAATCAATATTGTTTATAAGAAATTACTTAATTACTTTATATTAAGTTCGGTATCGTTTAATTGTACGTTTATTAACGTCGAAAATAATAGTTAGGTTACTGTTAAGAAAGTTAATTCCGGTTATATAAGCTAGTAAGTTATATTTTTATACGGCTGTAAAACGTTTGCTATGTTTAGTTTTCGGATTAAGGCTAATTAGCGTTTTAAACGTTTCGAAATATCGTATATCGTACAAATTATCTATTAGAACAGCTTTAACGCGTTGTTGTTATATTGCTGTCGAAGGTTTATACGCGTTCTGAAAGGGCCCATACAAAAAAAGAGGTGTGATTCAGAAGCTAAGTGGGGCGGGGACACTCTGATTCGAAATAAGAGTACTTACTCCTATTTCGAATCAGTGTGTGGGGGCCCCACTTCGCTGGTGAATCACATACCTTCTTTTTGTGCCGCAACGTTCAATTTCGAAACTGCTTCAAAGCGATATATCTTAACAAGTAGGAAACTCCAGATTTGCAGCTGTATATAATTAGGTAGACCTCGTCGAGAGTTACATTTTGATACTGATTAGGCCTTCGTCACGGCTATGTTTAATAAAAGACAAGTTTTCGAATAATAATTTTTCTTTTAAACTATATAAATTCTTTATTACTTCGCTTATATCACAGTTATAAAAGCGCATCCAGTATTATTATAAGCTCTAAACAAGGGCTGTATAATAATATTAAGCTATACTTTGACAGCTTTTTAACTATTATAATATATTTTAATTTAACTACTTTCAACGATTTCGATAACCGCGCTTTATAAAAAAGCTGTAAATATAGCTAATAAAAACCAACCTAATAAATTTAAATTAATTTAATACGTTATTATTAATTATTTTAGATTTATTCTTTCGGGATGCTAGAAACTAAGATTTGTTTTATATAATCGGTTTACTTATATTATAAATTAAATAACTTTAACCAGTTTTCTTTTAAAGAAAATCGTTTGCTTAAGCTATCCGGTTTGCCGTTTTTTTAAGTTTTTCTAGTAAATAATAACAAAGTTATATTCCAATAATTTCTTTATGTAACTTAATTATCGTTTTGTAGTTTTTTATAATTTCTTATATAATAATAAAACGGGTAAGGTTTTTGTAATCGGTATCGACTTTGATTTAATAAAGGTTTTTTTTAATATACTATAACGACTAAGGAAGGTTCCTAACTATTAAACCTTAAACGTACGGTTTATATTAGCAGATAAATCGTAAATACTAAGTAATCGGGTTTATATTGTTATGTTTAATAATAGCAAAATACGTTTTGCGTAATTAAGTATTATTATAAGCTATTATCTTCTAAGTTTAGAAAATAAATAATAATTGTAATTATATGTCTTAATATGTTCTTTTTTATATTATGAAACGTTTTCGGTATAATCGTATATGGTTCCTTATAGCTTCTTAAAGCCATTCGACGCCATATTATTTAATTACATATACTTTCCCTTAACGTTTAAAAGCTATCCCGAAATTTATAACGTAATTTTTCCGTTTCCAGCTACTTATAACGCGTTGCGACCGTTTTTTTAAATTACTGCGACGTTCGAAACGTTAAATCGTAATACGATCTTCCCTTTCTTAAAATCTTCGTTTTTAAAAATAACTTTATCGGGTATTTTAGTAAATATTATCTTTTTTTTTTCCTTTTTTATCTTTTTGTAACTATGGCAAATAGGGTTATTAAGTTTCGCAGGCGTAATTATAAAAAGAAACGTAACGAATTCGCTTTTTTTATTTTTTAATCGGGCTTCGAAGTTATACCTGACTTATAGTGCTTTCGTAATTATGCAAAGTATGTTATAGCCGAAGGTTTATCCCGTTATAAAAACTATGTTTTTTACAAACAATCGTACGATAGGTTCGGCATACCCGTTTCTTCCTTACGCAACATTAACTGGGGGTCGTTAGCTAATGTTTCTAGCGGTGCTGGTGAAAGTTCCGCAATAGCCGCTAAACGTTTACAAGGTGCTTAGCAGGTTCCCATATATTTTCCGAATCTAGGTAACTTTTTCATTTAATCAAATATTAAGTAAATCCGGCTTTTTTTCGTATATCTAATATTTTCTTTGCTTTATATGTTAATATATCTTCTTAAACTTCCTCGTTAAATCTTATATTAATTTTGATAATATCCGCTGTTAACTTAAGCAAGGAAACGTAGAAGATTAGGTAAATTCTTACTTTAAAAGGTGGTTCTAGTTTGTAATTATTATTTGAAATTTTTCTGATAATTCTGTATCGACTTATATATTTATAATCCAGTTTCCGGCTTAATCGTTTAATTTAAATATTTTTTATAACAAATAAACCATCTTTTTTTAAAGTTAATCCTTCTAACCTTTTTTATTTGTAATATCTTTATATTTGCTATCGTACGTATTTAAGTTTTATCTTTATTTTATTATATAATTATTTAAGTAATATTATATTAAAAATAACTTCTACATTAGCTAGTTTTTTATATAAGTTCTTGTAAACATTTAATATAAATCCAAAGTTGGCGTTTATTAAGATAATTTTAATACTTTTATAATAGCTTATGTTATACTAAATTACGTAACGGGTAACTTGCTAATCCAATTGTTTTATTCGTAATTAACATAACATCGTAAATACGTTTTTAATGTTTGGTTTATTTTTTTAATTTGCCTATCCGTTTAAGGGTAAAAAGTGCTTAATATTTAATAATTTAACCCGAACTATACCATTAAACCTTACTAAAATTTCGATATAAAAATAATTTCTTTATCTGAAATAATTTTTATAAATAATCCGTATATGCTAATAACATATTTAAAAACACTGTATGCCATTTATTTGGTATTAATGTTTTCGTTATATGAAAAAAATAAGAAAACTTTGTAAATCGGTTAACGATTACAAATATGTTGTTATAATATATTTTTATAATAAACTTTCTTAAAAATAATAGTTTCGTAATAAAGTTAAATATAACTAAGTTCTATAATCGCTTTACGACTAATAAAAGTTATAATTGTCCGTATAATCGATATTGTTGTAATTTAACTTTGTTATATATGTCGTATTATCATAATATTTTTTATTTGTTTTTTTATGTAAAAAAATATATATATTTCTTGTAAACGTTTAAATATTTTATTTATTTTTAGATATCCGTAAAGTTAATGTTCGTATATATGCCGTATCAGTTTTTATTAGTATTCTTTTAGTATTTATTGCTTTTTTTATTATTATTTTGTTGGTAGCTTTTTATTATATTGTCGTATTTTTGTATAAAAATTAATAGATTATTATTATTTAATTGTTACAATCTGGCGTATTTTGAAATGTCCTTTTGTCGTAATATTAAACATTATGTAAGAAATTTTGGTAAGTTTTTTTTTTGAATCTAATCGTTTGCTTATGGTAGTTGCTTTGTTATTTTTTTAAACTTTTCTTGTAAATAATAACGAAGTTGTAACTAGCAAGTTTTGTTGCGTAACGTCGTTGTTATTTTGATGATTCTTTTGTTATCGTAAATTATGTAAAACTTTTATAATCCGTATAAACTTTAATTTGATATATGTTCCTTTGTAATATATGCTTAAATTCTTTAAATGCGTATATTATGCCTATAAATTCCTTATTTGGCGTATTATAGTTTAGTTCTGCTTTTTTTAACTTGTAGGAATAAAAAGCAATAAGGTGTAACATTCCGTTATTATCTCTGTATCCGATAACTGCTTTTAAGGCGTAATTCAAAGCGTTAGTTTTAAGTTCGATGGATTGTCGTAAGTTATATATAATTAACATTAGTTCTTTAGTAATAGTTTTTTTAATTTCCTAAAAAGCTTTTTTTGCTGCTTTTATCTATTTAAACTGTCGTTTTTTCTTAGTAAAGTTTGTTAGTAATATGGTAATTTTGTTAAAGTTTTTAAAAAACTTCCTATAATAATTTGCGAATCCCAGGAAAGCCTATACCTCTTTAATAGTATTAGGTCGCTTTTATTTTGTAACTGCTGCGACTTTTCGGGGTTTATTATAATATATCTTAAAGTGATGATATATCTAAAGTATTTAATTTGTTACGTATAGAACTAGCTTTTTTTTGCGTTAACTGACAGGTTGGCTTCTTGTAAGGCCTGTCAAACTGTATGGATATATTTCTTATGCTGCTTTTCTATTTTTGAAAAAATCAAAATGTCGTCAAAATAACAAACCATAAAAATATCCAGATATTTTCGTAATACATAATTAATTAATCGTTAAAATGTCGTTAAGGTATTAGTAAGTTCCATTAACGTAATTAAGTATTTATATAATCCGTATTTCGTTTTAAATGTTATTTTTTATTCGTATTTTTTCTTAATGCGAATAAGGTTAACGTATTACATAAGTAAATCGGTTATATAAGTAAGTTGGTTACTTTTTGAATAATTCTAATTATTTATCTTTAATCGCCTATTTTTTAATACCAACAGTATGGAACGTTTTATAAAAAAAGTTAGAATGAATTTAACTATCCAAGTAAAACAAGAAACCCGAAACTTATTTTTAAACGGTTTGGTTTTATATACGAAATAACCTTATTTATATTACAAAACCGATATAACGGCAAATTTTCCCGAACCGACAATTTTTTTATTTTATAAAAACTAACGCCGACCGAAAAGAAATTAATTATCGACCGAATCCTTAACTTAAATACGTAAACGTTTTTGTCCGGCTTTAATATATTAAAGCTATAGCAAATTTGCTACTTATCCAGCGTGTCGCCGATTGCGTTAGGGTTAACTGGGCGTCGAACAAAGTTCGACGGTAAAAAAAAATTAAAACGCGGTTAAAACGAAAATTTAATTATTAAAAAGTATTATGCGAAAATCTAAAAGTATTTTGTAAGTAATTCAAATTAATTTGGGTTATAATCGCAAAATACGGCATTACTAAAAAGGATATTTATAATTTCGACGAAACGGGTTTTTTAATAAAGTTTTTAATAATATACGATATAATAATTATAAACGCCGAAAAACGTAAAAAACTTAAATAAATTTAATAAAGTAATTAAAAATAAGTTATAATTATATAAATTATTAATTCGTAAAGTTAAGTTATACCGTTATTTATTATTTTAATAAAAAAAAACTTATTTTAAATTTTAATATTATAATAACTTATTATTACTTAATTAAAAAGTCGGAATTAATTATAATAACTGGATAACAAATAAATTAAGTTTAAAATAAATTTAATATTTCGATAAACATATTCGAACGCGTACAAAAAAACGAAACAGTTTTTTATTTTCAACGGTTACGAAAATTATTATTCGATAAAATTCGAAAATTATTATATAAATAATGACATTATTACGTTTTGTATGTTATTTTATTTTTTTATCTGTTTTAATCTTTCGATATATCTTATTTTTCCCTTTTAAAACGCGTATATACGTTTTATATCGAGAATTTAATACGACGTTATTATATTTATATTATTAAAGAAAATTTTCTTGCCGGTTTTTCGACGCGTTTAAAGCTGTTATAACGTTCGATAATATTAAATCCGGTTTTGTAAAAGCTGGATTTGTTTTATTTAATTTTAATAACGATTTTTTTAATTTAGAAATTTTTTCAGTTGTATTTACACCGACCGTTTCGCCGCTTACTTTTACCGGTTCCTTTTTTTTCCCCACTGTCGAAAACCTTTCGAAATATATAAGAAATAAAAAAACGGGAATAATACTTATAAAAAGATTAAAAATTATTAAGGGAGCTCGCCGACAAAAATAATTAAATCGGTTAATTTTTTAATAAAACGTAACTTGATATTTTTATACGAAAACGGTTTTTTTTTAAAAACTACCAAATTATACGAAATTAATTATCTTTTTAATAAACGCCGAAAGATTAAAAATAAATATTTTTAAAAAAACGAATATTTATTATATAAAAAGAACAAGTTCTTTTAGCCGAAAAGAAAAAGGTAATAAAAAAACGTAACTAATAACAATTAAAAGTAATCGTCGCAAAAAGGTTTAAACCAAAAAACGGAAATATAACGTTTACGGCAAGCCCGGATATAATACGCGTACTTATAAAAAAGCTGTAAATACGTTTAACAACGAAAAATCCGATTAATTTAAATTAATTTCTTACGTTATAATTGTTTTATTTGGATTTGTGGTTATAAACTGCCAAAATGTAACCGACTTACTTTTATAACCGATTTATTTATATGGTACGTTATATTTATTTCGCAAGTTTAATACGATAAACCATTTAATTCTTTATAAACGATCCTTTATTTCTGTAATTAAGGGCAAAAAGGTACGGGTTTTTACTATAATATTATTTAAATATCGGTAGTTTATAATTAATCGTAACTTTCTGTTTTTTGAGAAGGATACGAAAAATATAAAATATCCGGCGAAAAATGTCGATTAACATATCTATTTTTTTTAAGTTTATCGTTTAAGTATTCCCGTAATGTATGTAATTCTTTTTCGTTTAAATTGTAAATAAGGTAAAATCTCGATAATGTGCTTTGTTTAAGGATTATTTCATAATCTTATTTACTGTATTCGGATAACTTCGTATCGAACTCCTTTTTAAATAATCGTTTGTATTTGTAATATTATGATAATACATTAACCGTATTTTTTTAGCTTGGCTTTTCGGGTTAATTTTTTAAAATTTCGTTTATATCGCATAATTATACCTAGATAGTGGCAATAATGCGTCGAATGAGTTTATTATGCCCTTTTTTGTTCATGTTTTGTCTTTTTAAATAATAAGGTTTCTGTTATATCTTTATACCTGCATTTATTTTCCTTTTTTAGTTCGATTAAATATAAAAATCTCTTTTTTTTAATTCGTTAATAAAATATACAAAAAACTTTACCTGGCTAGTACTTTAATTAATTAAGGGTTTATATTAATATAACCATAATCTCTTAAAATTATATCGTAATTCCTTAATTAAACTATGCTAAAATTAATTATTTAAATTCTTTCTTTAACGAAAATCTGGAAGTAATCAATTTTTTTGTACGATTGTCTCATTATCGTAGGCGAATACCTAACTTTCGACGTTCTCAGCGATATAAAAGTTTTTTTTCCATAACAATTTAAGCTCGTTTATTAATTTTGGTATAATATAATTAACGCTTAATATTCCGCAGTCCATTATTACGGTATACCAATACGTCCTAATTTGTATTCGTAATATAACAAAGTTATTTGTCGCTTTTGTTATTATATTCAAAACTTTTTTGGGAAAGTTTTACTGTTACTTCCGGGTTTCGCCATCCTAAAACTCTTCTACAAGTAATGTTTTTTTTAGGAATTTAGTTTGCGTCGTAACTTTATTGCAACCGATTAATATATCGTCAACATATTTAATAGTCCTTGTAAACCTTTTAATTCGTATTATTAATTACTAATTAAATTTTCGGAAATAAGCAATCTACTTGTCTTATATTTTAATTTATACCTTTATTTGCATAATACGTACTTTGTAATCTAGGCTAATAACCTTACTTTTAAGTATTACCTGCTTAACTTGGTAATTTATATTATATTAAATTAAACTTTTTACCAATTTCTAAATTTCTGCCTTAAGTTTTTGTTATTTTTTAAGGATCGTCGTAAATGTTAAGTTAAACTATAAATTGCTGATAACTCGCTATATTACTTTTATTACTATATAATACACTAGTTTTTTTAAAGTTTAATAATTTTACTATTAATAATAATATAAAAAGTTATCCTATAAATAACGTCGTCCCTTTGGCTAATTACATCTAGCCGCAAATATATTAATTTCGTTTTATAATACGAACGTGCGAAAGTATACGTATTATTATTGGTCGTTTTCGTTTTCTTCGTTTTTAACGAAATCGAACTTTTCGCTATATATTTTGCAAATACGTCGGGCGATATATCGCTATTATTCTTTATGTATTACGTAATTACGTCGTACGTAATTTACTAAGTAAATTAGCTTATAATAATTAAATTTTCCTAATAATAAGTTTTTTACCTATCTTTAGTAATTCCAAATCTACTATTTTAAGGCTTTTTATTTTTTTAAATCTTAAAAGTTATTAAACTTATGTTAAATAAGCTCCTTTATTCCGTTTATTTTACGATTTGCTGTTAAATCGCTATTTATAATAATATTTTAATTGCTTTTATGCCTTATTGGATTTTTTCATACGGGTTAGGTTTTTATTTAAGCGAATTATGGAAACTGATTTTCTTAAACTGCTACCTTATAGAGTTTCTTCAGGTACTTGCTGTTATTATCGTCCTTTTTTTAAGGCTTTTTCGGTACCTTGCATTTGCATACTATATATTTTTTTTGCTATAGTTATAATATTGAACCTAATATAAATCTCGTCGTTAAGTCGTTTCCAACGTTATAAATCCTGGTTATATCCTATAAAATGTAAAAAGTATTTCGCGTTTTTTTCCATAATTAGGCTTATATTATCCCGTTCGTAATGTAAATTATCCCTTTTTTTCCGTAACGTTGTTCATATTATCGGTTATTAATCTTAACAACTTTTGCAATATACCTATTAAAAATATTAAGTCGTCCGAACTTGATAATTTCGTTTTCCATTCTTTTAAGCCGTTATAAAATATATTAATTAAATTATCATTATTATTGTTTATCTAGCTTATTTTAACTATAAGGTTGCGAAATGTTATTGTATATTTAGATATTAATCCGGTTTATTATAAGTATAAGATTTGTTATATTATTATGCGTTTTGTATCGGGGCTATCGAAATTTGTTTTAAATCTATTTTTGAAATTAGCATAATTAATAAATAGTTAAATAATAAACGTAGCTTTATTAGCTTTTGTATTTTCTATGTAATTTCTTATTACGGGTTTAAATTAATCGAAAGCGTTTTTATAAAAGAAATTATAACGGCAAGAATTCCTTTTGTTAGGTTGTCGATTCCTGAAAAGTGTAAATATATTCGAGCTTAAATTAAGAAATTTTAAATATTTCTTTTTCTGTCATACGGTTAAGGTTTACTAGCTTTAATTCGTCAAGCTTATGTACGTATCTTAATTTCCATAGTAAGCTATTAAATTGTAAATTTAAGTTAATTAATCCGATTTTAAAATTGTTATATAACGTTGTTTTAATTACTGGTTGATATAATATTTAAAATATTACTTAAAATTTAATAATTCCTTTAAACAAAAATTTGTAACGTATAACAATTAAAAAATGGTTTTTAATTATTAAACCTTAAATGTACGGTTTATGTTAATAAATGAATCGTAAATATTAAATAATCGGGTTTATATTATTACGTTTAATAAAAATAAAGTACGTTTTACGTAATTAAATATTATTATAAATTGCTATTTTCTAACTTTAGAAAATAAATAATAATCGTGGTTATATATCTTAATACGTTTTTTTTTTTTGTATTACGGAACGTTTTCGGTATAATCGTATATAGTTCTTTATAAATCCCTGGAGCCATTCGGCGCCATATTGTTTAATTATATATAGTTTCTCTTGGTATTTAAGAGCTATCCCGAAATTTATAACGTAGTTCCTCCGTTTCCAGTTATTTATGGCGCGTTACGACCGTTTTTTTAAATCACGGCGACGTTCGAAACGTTAGATCGTAATATATATATTTGAATTTTCGAAAAGCTTTAATAATAGTTAAGAGTTTTTTTTGAAATAACGTATTTAAATTTTGTTTTATTATAACAAATAAAAATATAAAGTAATTAAATAAAGTAATTTTAATTATTTAAATATTCAATTACCGCGTTTAATATATAATATGCAAAATCTCTTTCTAGCTTAATGGGACGATTTGGATCGTATATAATTAATATCCTAATAATCTGTTTTTTTTAAGTCGGGTTTAATTTTCGCGAATTCGGAATAATATTATTTTAAAAACGTTGATCGTAAATTTGATTTTTAAAAACATATTTAAAACGTAATATATAATATAACGTCTCACACCACCTCGCGGTACATACCACCTCGCGGTATACTTTTTAACACCTTATAACAACTAATCCAAATAACTTAACCACAACACATCCAATTAATTCAAATCAACCGTATTCTCTTTCGTTAACAGCATCTACAGCTTTTTAATAAATGTACGCATTATATTAAGGCTTGTCGCGGACGTTATATTGCCATTCCTTCCTTCCAACTTCCATGCGACCGATTACTTTCTTACGCGTTTACGTTAATATTATCCTTATTTCGTACGAATCAAAGCCGACCGATAAATAAAACTATTATTAATCGAATCCTTTATTTAAATACGCGATTGTTACTTATCCGGATGTAATACGTGGAAGATATTCGTAAAATACGTCGTGTTCGAATGGTATAAAGCTTTGTTGTAGGGCACGTGGCAAGGCTGTAAAGCAAGGCTGTAGGGCTTGTTATGGGGCACGTTCCAGGGCGCGTCGTAAGGCGTGTCGCGGTATCGCAGGATTTGTCGGAGCAACAATTCGGTTATATATATTTGAAATTATTAAAATAAACGTTTCCAATAAAGAAGAACATTTACTTTATAGGATAAACAAGTTTTTTTAATCGGCAGGAAAGGTGGTGGTAGGTAATTGCTGTTGGTCGCTGTTGGAAGTAGCTGTCGCAAGACGCCTGGAAGGAAGAAATAGCAATAGGGCGTCCGCAACAAGCTTTGATATAATGCGTGCACTTATTGGAAAGCTGTAAATGCTGTTAGCGAAAGAGAATACGGTTAATTTGAATTAATTGGATATGTTGTGGTTGAGTTATTTGGATTAATTGTTGCGAGGTGCCAAAAAGTGTACCGCGAGGTGGTATGTACCGCGAGGTGGTGTGAGACGTTAAAGACATTTATAATTAAATACTAGAATTCTTTAACTTAACGAATTAAGTTTAATTAAATGTATTTATAAGCCGCTTTATATTATTGATATTAAAATAACGTTCCACACCACCTCTTTAGTTAAACCACTTCGTCGGATATTTTTTAACAGTTTGCAATAATAATTTTAATTAAAATAACCATAACGTAATAAATTAATTTAATCTAATCGGATTTTTCGTCGCTAAACGTATTTACAGCCTTTTTACAAATACGCGCATTATATCCGGGTTTACCGCAAACGTTATATTTCTGTTTTTTCGTTTTAACTTTTTTATAATAATTACTCTTTACCGTTATTAGTTAGGATTTTTTATTACTTTTTTTGGGCCAAAAAAGCTTAATCTTTTTGTATAATAAATATTTCGTTTTTTTAGAAACGTTTAATTTTGGTTTTTCGGCATTTATTAAAAAAATAATTAATTTCGTGTAATTTGGCAATTTCTCTTTTAAAAAAAACGTTTTTATACAAAAATATTAAGTTATTTTTTATTAAAAAATTAACCGATTTAATCATTTTTGTCGGCAAGTTCTCTTAGTAATTTATAATCTCTCTTTATAAATATTATCCTTTTTTTTGTTTTTTGGATATTTCGAAAGATTTTCGACGATAGGGAAAAAATAAAACCGGCAGAAGTAAGCGGCGAAACGGTTAGCGTAAGTATAATATAAGAATTTCCAAATCGGAAAAAACGTTATTAAAATCGAATAAAATAAATCCAGCTTTAACGAAACCGAACTTAATATTATCGAACATTATGGCAACTTTAAACGTATTGGAAAAACCGGCGAAAAAGTCCTTTTTCGTACTATAAATATAATAATGTCGCATTAAATTCTCGATATAAAACGCATAAACCTACTTTAAAACGGAAAAACAAAATACGTTAAAAAATTAAAATTAATAAAAAAAAACTTTAAAAATATACAAAACGTAATAATATCGTTATTCGCGTAATATTTATCGAATTTTATTAAATAATAACTTTCGTAACCGTCGAAAATAAAAAGGTTTTTCGTTATTTTTGTACGCGTTTAAATATATTTATCGAAATTTTAAATTTATTTTAAATTTAATTTATTTGTTATTTAATTATTATAATTAATTCCGATTTGTTAATTAAGTAATAATAAAATATCGTAAGATTAAATTTTAAAATAAATTTTCTTTATTAAAATAATAAATAATAATATAACTTAACTTTACGAATTAATAATTTATATAATTATAACATATTTTTAATTACTTTATTACGCTTATTTAGGTTTTTTACGTTTTTCGGTATTTATAATTACTATACCCCATATTATTAAAAACTTTATTAAAAAGCCCGTTTTGTCGAAATTATAAATATATTTTTTTATAATACCGTATTTTACGATTATAACCCGAACCAATTCGAATTATTTACGAAATACTTCCGGATTTTTCCATAATACCTTTTAATAATCGATTTTTCGATTTAAACGTATCTGGAGCTTTTTTTGCCGTCGAGCAAATCTCGACACCTAATTAACCTTAACGCGTTTTATAACGTATTAAGTTAATAACAAATTCGTTATATCTTTAATATGCTAAAGCCGAATAGGAAACGTTCCTATATCTAGGTCGAAAATACGGTCGACAATCGATTTTTTTACGGTCGGTGTTAATTTTCGCAAATTAAAAATAATATCGGCTAGGGAAAGTTTATGGTTAATTCGGTTTTCTAATGTAAACGAAGGGATATCGTATATAAAACCGAGCCGTTTAAAACTAAATTTCGGATCTTTTTTTAGCCTAATAACCAAGCTCATTTTCGTTTTTTTATAAAACGTTTTATAACGTTAATATTAAAAAATAAGCGATTAAAATTAAATAATTGTAATAACTAAAAAAATATCCAACAAGGTAGTTTGTCTGAAAAGGTAATATAAGACGTTATATATTATTAAAGTTAAATAATTACAGCAATAAAAAAACCACGCAACTTAGTAATATCCGTAATTAGATAATATAAAACGTAATAATATAACATTCGAAAAAAAACGATAATTACTTACATAAAAACTTTCTATTAGATATTGTGGACTTTGTACATATGTTACTGATAAAAGTAAAAAATAAAAATACAAAGTATAGAAAGTTTAAACAATTCCGATATCCAATTTTTTAAATAATACAAATTGGTCAGTTATAAACTACGGTTTACCCGATTGCTTCGAAATTCGAAAATCCACCAGAATTTCAACGAAAGTTAACGTAAATATAAAATTTGCAGTAATAGATAATTTAAAGTTTTTCTAAATAAAACATTTAAAAAACGCATAGGTTTTAATAAAGTATAAAATTTAAAGTAGCGATTTATTATTTCGTTTAATGTTGTTTTACGATTACGTTTTTATAAAAAAAATAGAAAATACAACGTTTATAAATATAATATCGATTAAAAATATATAAAAATAAATCTTAAAATCGTTAAAAATGAATTTTAACTATTATTTAATAAAATTAATAACAAGACGAATTTTCCCAAAAGCGAAAAACCAGATTACATCGTTATATGTACCCGTTAGTATGGAGTGAATTAATTAAGCGCTTGTTGAGATATTATTATTTAAGCTGAAAGGTTGTGTTGTTGGTGGCTTTAAAATTGGGTGGAGTGTGCGAGGGATGGGGCGTGGGCGGGGGGTTGCCTTAATCCTCTTCGATGAGGCTTCTAATCCATTCGAGAAGCCATGGACTTCTGGGCTTGTGGGTAGGTGGAGGTTATTCTGAGGCCTGCATTCGTTTACATGGCAGCGGCAGGGTGATTTGACATGGATGCCGTGAATAGTTAATTGCCTGCGCGGATAGCCGTAGTTGTCTGCTGATCCTAGCCATCGGCTTGCGTGCGAGATGGTTGCTGACGCAGCTGTCAGTCAGGCGGAGGGTCGCACATACGACACCGCCGGTAGGTATGCCGCAGTCGTATCCAGGTCGGTACAGGTGACTTACTGGTAAACTCTTTATTCGCGTATGTAGATGTCCGCTTGTGTAGGAGCTGAAGAGGAGGTGAGAGATGCAGAAAATCATTTCTTGCTCGTTGCTACGGGAAACGATCTTGAATTGGCTCAGTATTAAGGTATGCTTCGTCTCAGCCAGCTGTTTACAATTTTACCATTGCCTTATTTTTAGGGGCACACCCTGGGAAGGGAGTCCGCACGTCAACTTGTCCCTTTCCACCTGCCTACTCATAGAAGACGAACATCTGTCATGGAAGAAGTTGGTCGAATTTATATTCGCGTTGAGCGTGTCCAGGCCCCAGATATGTCAATGCCTATCCACGTACCTGAAACCGGCGAGGCAGAAGATCCCGACCAAGCTGCTACCCCTATACCCAGAAATGGAAATCGAATACTAGAACGTTGGTAATGATCAATGCTTCTTATTTTACTTTAAATAATACGGGCTCAAGATTATCCGACTCTCGCACGATATGACAGCAATAGCACTGATCTAATTATAGGTGGCTGGATCAACTAATACGACCAGAGTCTGCTCGGCCAACAAACCACATGTTGACATGCCGAAAGCAGCCGAACACTCTCAGATCCCGATTCCCCCGCAAATCGATCTCCCTCGTTCTACCTCTCCGCCCTCTCCCCCACGTCGTGCCCCCCACGAGGGGATCGCCACTCGCCACCGCAGACGGTATCTGCAGGTGAGGTTACAGGGCTGCTCACCCGTGGACGCGTGGTACGAGAGCCCGATCGAGCGCCGACCAACGAGGTCGCGCGCGAGCTGCTAGCGTTGGCCTTCGGCAGACCTCGGTGCCCGATTCGGGACAAATGCATTACTTTCCCGGTCGGGGGTTCCTATAAGGGAGGGTCGGACGGCAACGCGCGTGGGGGCGGTCTTCCGATTGGAGACTCTCTCCGCACCGTAGGATCGATGGCTTGATGGATTGCTGTTCTCATGCGCCGTGAACCAACTACGGGCAAACCTACGGCTGCCGGCCACGTATGTAGCTCAGGTAGCTACATCTGTCGTAGGTCTGAGATTGGGGGTGGTGGCGAGAGACAGAGGACGGAAGACACAGGAGAGAGAGGGGAGGGAAAGAGGGCAAGCTCAGTTCCCCCCTTGTTATTAATATCGAATATTTAAAGGCGTCTCGCCCCTCTTGGAAAACCTGAGGGATACCCTCGCACATCTCGGGACCGTCTCGACACCACGCGGAAGAAGACCTACAGAAAGACATCGAAATCGCTGCATAGCACTCCAGACCCCTGTAGTCACCGGCCACTCACATCTCTATCAACATGGGACCTGCCGGCTGCGGTTGCTCTACCTGCTCTTGCGCCACCTGCGACTCCTGCTCTTGCTGCGTGAGTTACCCTGGAATTCTACACATCAACCAATTCTTCTCATCTGCTAATATATCTTACAGGGCCACTAGACGTATGCGACAGATGCATAACCATGCGGCGCACCGTCGCGGATAAGGCGCATGGAAACCGGGTATAGTTCGTTACGGGGTTTTGTTTGGAGGATCCTGGGACAAATATGGGATACTATTCTCCGCGTTTAGGTAGGCACAAGTCCTACCACTATTCACGTTGGGCACACGGTACTGGTGGTTGCTGGAATATAAGGTAGCACAACCGGCAGCTGTTTTGGGAAACAGTTACCCGGGGGAAAGGATGTGTAATAATGTAAATGCAAAGACGCTATCTACAAAACGTTAAGTGACAGGGCAGGTCTACACGCAAGGTAGCAGGCTAAGGACTGCTACCCAGCAATACTCCTCGGTGACCAAACGAAACCCACTGATGCCCTCGCACCTAGCATACAGAAGTGAATCGTAGTATCAAACTAGAGGACAACGTAAGGCTCGTACCAAACCAGAAGGGGAAGAAGGTAAGATAATAAATAGTAAGACTTGCGCTCAAACTGGAAGTATGAAGAATCTACAAGACGTCATTCCCGGTCAGAGCTGGATGGGATCATGAGTGGAGACCTTTATCAGCCACACCATTTGTATGGACATACCAGACCATCTAGACAATTGACCATGCAATGGTCAAGACAAGAAATACAACAACACCAAGTTTCAACCCCAATACTGAACACACGCTTGCGTCCGACAAATATACGAATAGCACAACTCTTTACGAAGCCATCCGCGCGTAAGAGAGCTTCCCAGACACGGCGTTTTTGAGCTTCTGATTCACCCTGATCGCCGCGCCATTCGTGGAGCAGTCGAACAGCTGAAAGAATCTGTAGCACTCGCTCATAATAATACCAGATTCGTTCCGCCAACTCTCCAACGGCGATACAGCACACTAAGCAAATCCGACCTAGAACGGCCAGCCCAAAATACTTGACCAACAAGATGAGAAGGATGGCAAGCCACTCCGGCCTTTGTTTACAATAGCGTAGCCATCTAATCGGCGATGCTGCCAAAATGGGATGTACACCTCCGCGTCCACTCAGGCCTTAAATTTGACATAAAGCAGCACCCCATGTTGCTGCTGCCTCGGACTATCTGGTGGCCACCATTCTCGGTCTTTTATCAGGATAAATACTGTCTATAGTTTTGTAGTTACACTTCTAAATTCCGGCCATAGCAACAGTCGACCTCCATATCTGTGCTCAAATGAAGGAACCGTCTTGCGGCTATCATACTTCAGTTCCGGACACGGAAGCAGTACGGCTTTCCGGAAAAGAGCATCGAAGAGATTACTTCGAATTATTGAACTGCCAGCTATGCCGGTTATTTCCGGACTTTGTTCGTAATTTGCACCTTCAGGCACCTCAAGAACGTGAGATGGGCAGGGCGGCGGTTCTTGAGTATTGGAACGGAATATACTCCGGGCAGCAAGTTTTCAAGGGCTCTGCAGAATTGCAGGGTTATCTTGAAGAAACCGCTATCGTTCATGTTCGAAATCCAAGACAAAGGCTATTCTTGCTTGAAGATCTCTCCCGAAATTTCGTAGAAGTTCTTGGTTCGCAGCTGCGTATTCCGCCAAGCTTCTTTGCCGCTCATTGGAATGAGCCTACTGCACCTACCTTCAACCATCAGAATCCGTTTTGTCGATTCTCGGAGGACGGGTTCCTTATAAGATATCCGTCAATCCAGCCTATCGAAATTTGCACAGAACCCAGCCTGCACAGCAACGTGTTTTCCTGGAATGCCAATGTAAATCGCCATGTTTACTGCTAATTATCATTCAAAGGGCCCGTTGGTTGATCACCCGCGAAGCTACCATATGCTTTCATTCTGGACTGCGGGCATGACAATTGGCGGCTCGTGGGACGGTAAGCGCTATCTCTTCTACCTGACATCCGATCTGCTAATGCATCTGATGGAAAGCGGTGCTACTTGTCGATTCCCCGGTTGGGGACTATGTCAAGGCTGTTCCAGCAGGCAGTCCTGTCAAAGTTAACCACCATTTAAACGATCAAGCCTCTTCCGAAGTGGATTCTCTGTTTCTGGATTTGAGTAGCGTCCAGATTCTTCCCTTAAATGCGTCGGATTGGGGCGACGTTTGGCTGCATCCTCAGTACAAGGCTATCTTCGACGACATACTTTCTATTAGCCAACGTGCTCAGCAGCTGGTCAAAGATCCTAGGGCCTCCACCGAAATAGCACGCAAGCTTGTTATTTCCGTTTTTCTCGCATTCCTGCGCCGGCGCTATCTGAATATGCTCAAGCTTCAAGCTCACCTTCCAGGAGACCCGCTACAAATAAATCGCTGCGACTTTCTCCGGGATTTCGCAGAAGGTGTGCTCGGCAGTTGGCATCACGAGTTGTTTGGTTTCGTTGTCAACGTCAAATACAGAATGGATGTCCTCGTCAAGGAAACCGAAGTGAACATGGCTGCGTTAGGCCTGGACCATAGCCGTGTCGTCGCTAGTGTCGCAGGCCCAAGGTGTCCTTGATGGTCTTCTCGATCCCATTTCTGTTAACCTGGAAATGAAGACTACCGAGAGAAATTCAATGACCCTTCGTCAAGGCCTGCACGTAAGGCAGAATTGATAGTTCCCTGGGAAGACATCTCTTTTTCCGCCGGTCAGCTGGGTTTTACTTTACGGTGAAGGCGTTGAATGGATTCGGCATATTGTCATCACTAAGACGGTAGGGATGTGTGACTTACTGATGATTTTCTTATTCTGCCTGGGTCAGGTTAATTACCTGTACCTATTTCTGTGAGTGAGTGTGAGTAATTATTGTGTTTGCGCGTGTACGTATGGGCGTGTGTGTGCGTGGAGACGCGAGTGAGGTTACTTGGGAAATTTTCGCAAGCAACCAAAATGGACTTTTCCTTCCAGATTTCTCACATAGGTGTAGGTTAGGCACCTGTTTACCTACAAGACAAGATAGGGGGAGCGGATCGGATAACTCTATGTCAAGTCACCCTTACTGCTAAAGGTACCTAAGGAATCCATAAATATGAAACAAGCCCCTTATATAAAAAGAGATTATTACAATTCGTTGGTGATGTCCTACCGGTAGAATATCGCTAGTCAATGTACACGAAAATAGCCGGCAATAGATTTAAACCGAAAGGGGTGGCCGTATATATCGTGTCTATCCAGATGCCCATACTCCAGAGCTTGGGTCTTTCCTCTGGACTTACTACGCCAACCAAGTTATCATATGCCCGCCTAGTATCTTGCTCATGCCTACGTCAGTCACCACGCCGCGCGAGTTATCTTGGTGCATTGTTTCCAGTCGTAATAGCCTCTGTCGTCAAGATCGCCACAAGTCGTCCTTTATGCCTCCTGAGCTTAGGCTAAGTCGTCTTCATTGTTCCTATTCCAAGGAACTTTTGATGGCCGAAGGTAACCACTTCGAACCAATATCCCATCCTTGTCGACCGCACCGACTATTGAGCCTAGCACGACCGCCCTGCCAGCAATCGGCCCTTGCCATTCCGTGCTGCGCTGTCCTAGGCGCCTCGAGTGATTCCTTAAGGCTTGCCAAGGGCGACCACAACATCCAAAGTCTGAGCCCTGCGCGGAGCTATCGAGGACCGACACGATACCCCAGGCTATGCTTCATCGCCCTCTAGCACCTAGCCTGCGGCTATATGACATCATACGCCTAAGCCATCACGAGAGGCTCCCAACTCCCTCGAACGCGTGATGTCATGAAACACTATGTTCATTGAAAAACATCATTCAGCCTGTATTGGGTATCATCTGCTCAACAAGATCGCGTGAACCGCCATCCCCAACGCCGCTGAAAATGCCTCTATGACCTGCCCCCCCAATTGCTGCTATGACCTGCCGCCCCGATGCTGCTATATCCTGCCGCTTCAATGTTGCTATGACCCGATCCTCCGTTCCCACGCCTCACGTTTTGGTGGGCGCCCAGTTAGCCAGCCACTCGCTCGCCCTATCTGGGTTGGCACCCTCCGCCTCACAGGCCGCGACGCACCACTCGAGATCCCAGACACCGTCGGCGGCGAGCAGCTCCGCCAGCCGCCTCCTCCGCTGGTTCGTCTCGTCCACACAGAAGTACATGGGCTCGCTCTTGTCCCTGAAGCTCTCCACGAGCGGCTTGACGAGGGGCAGCACCGCCTGGGCGCTCGATCCCCTGGCCTCGAGGTTCGCGTTGCTCCGGCCGGTCTTGCACCACGGGTTCGCGCACCACTTCTTGCCGCATCCCCGCATCATCTGCGTCAGGTAGCGCCTCTCGACACGCCTCCGCAGGGCCTTGCCCTCGGGATCGTGCAGGCTGACGTACAGCGGTGTGAAACACAGCGAGCACAGCCCTATGTCGTTTCCGGGGCCCTGGCCCATCTGGGTCGCGGTGCCGACGGCGCCGTGCTTGCCGACCCCGTGCAGCGTGCGTCCACAGTTGGCATTCCGGCAGATGGCGGGCTTCGGTCGGTGGGCCTTCTCGAGCTCGTGGTGCTTGAGATGGGTCGACATGTCTCGGAGACGTATGATCTTGGAGCACAGATGGCACTCGGTAGTCCGGGCCCCGTCCGCCAGTTCGTGCTCGGTGAGCCCGGAGAGGAGCGTCTCAGCGGAAGGATTGAACGGATCGCCCTCCTGCGGGACTTCGAGGTGACAGAACTGACAGAGAATGATCTTGCCCGGGCACAGAGTGGTCCGGTGCCTTGCGAGGTCCGGGAGGGAATTCGTCGCGAACGGACAGGACGGACATCGATGCTCCGTGTGGTAGATGCGGTCGTGTTTGGTCTTGGCCTTGTCGGAAGAGCCGTAGGCGTCGTCGTGAGGGCAATGCCAGTGCTGCTGCCATTCTTCCGAGTTCTTCTGGAAAACGCCGGCGCAGTGCGGGCATGCGACGTTGTTCCGGCGACAGAAGTTCTCGTGCAGGACCATGGTCCGTTTAGGGACCCACTGACGGCAGTTCGGGCACTGCTCTTCGTCCGGGGATCTCTCCTCGCGGCCCACGTCCAGAGATGTACTGGCCTTGTTGGCGGCCGTAGAAGCATCGTCCGCTCCGGCCCTGACGCGCAGCTTGAAGGGACACGGAGCAACGTCGCCACCGGGGGTCTCGCCGTCGGGCAGGTACCCATGAACGGATATCAGGATGCTTTCGGCACCTTCAATCTCGACATTCGTCGGCTGGATACTTATTCGCTTGCAACCAACCTCGTTATTGTTGAAGACGCCAAACACGTGCTCGGACTCGCGAGGAGATGCTCGCTGGTGAGAGGACCTGGGGCTCGCGAACAGATCGACCGAGTAGTCATCGCTCAAACCGCTCAATTCGATCTCGACGGAGCGCGAGCGAGGCCAGGCCCGCAGCTCGTAGTCCACGTAGTCACCGGGGATGACCTGACCTTCGGCCGCCTTCCAGATGTTGAGCTCGTGGCCCACCGAGCTCCCGCCTGCCGTGCCCGGGGCCTTCTTGGCCTTAGACATGATCCGTCGCATGGTCTCTCTGGCCTGCTCTTCGTTAAGGGCTTCGATATCGACTTCCAGATCCGTATCAACAACGCATATGCCCTCTCCCTCGGGCCGAAATTGGTCGATCACGAACCGGAACGTCTCCCCTCTGACCCCTCGAACCGATAAGAATGCACCGCCTGTGAGCGTCGTATAACTCTCCCGTAGCTGTCTCTCGAGTAGCGACTTCCAGTCGTCGGCGTCGTAGCCGGCTTCGAGCGGTCGCAGTCGGACGTAGGTCCCCTTCGGAAGCTGCCTCGCGTGCACGGTAATGCGCGCCGCAGGATGGTCCTCGGTCATGTCGGAGTCGGTCGCGTCGGCGGAGGCTGGACCCGAACCATTCGTAGGCTTTGTGTGGTCGCCATCTTGTATACCTAACGCTTCCATCAGGTATGGACTTAGTAGAACCTCCCCCTCTTCGGCCGAGAACTCTCGGATTCCCGCATATACGAAGTTTCCGTTCTTTGGGTTGACTAGCCGGAACATGAGTGGATGGGGAAGTTGCTGTTGAGAGTCGCCGTAGTAGGCATGCTGGGGACGAGAAGAGGTGTACGGATTATGAGCGAAGTTGTTCAACGCCGAATCTGATGAGGAAGTAGAGGCGGCAAGGAGTTGCTCGAGGGCGGATTGAGGGAGTATGATCTTATCGCCTTTCAGACTTTTGGATGAAAATTCCGACGGGGATGCGACCCTGAACGAATCAGACCATCTGAGTGCGGCTTCTCCAGCCATCGCGCAAAACAGCCGTACTACCGTTCACAGCCGTTCGATCGTTCGTTGTCACCGACAGGGATCGCAACCCGGCGAGTCGGTCGCTAGGAAATGAGGATGTAAAGAAGAGAGTAGGAAGGCGGGGGGCAACCGAGTCGCTAACGACGGTGATATACGGGGAAGATGGGAAATGGAAGATGGTAAAATTACCATATAAGGATCCCGTCCATATCTATAATATTGTTTACTGGGACATAAAATTTCACGAAGGCATCAGAGAAAACGCGTTGGCCACTGTGATGTGTCAGCTTCTTCCTCGAGATTCGACCACGATGACGCAAGCCCCAAGGTTTATCCCATAGAGGAGTGGAGTGTGGGGGGCGGAAATGTGGGGAAGGGGATCGGGGAGGGGCCATCTGACGGACGTACCGAGCGCCGACCTCCTTTTCCGTCTCCGCTCCGCCCCCTTGGTCTTCTACAGTATATTCGGGTTACCTACTTCGTCTGGCAATACTCAGGCGGGCTACAAGTCTACTGCAATAAAAATACAAATGATATGCTTGTATTATTTCGCAATATATGCGTGTGTAGATTAATGCCCTTACGCTTTAGTCTAATCGAACACCAGAGGCAATCCAGCTGTGTAAACTTGCTAGGATATAGAGCCGTGATCCCGTTCTCCAAGTCACAGTGGGCATTCGTCTTGTTAATTCCGCTCCCCACTTATTATGCGTTTTCCAACAGCATTGTTGCGGAGTAGCAACTTTCTTTTCATGCCGTTTCCTAACTCCCAGTCGTAGATGCCCTCGTGGTTAATCTCAGTACGAAGAAGCGCCGAGTGTTAGTTGTTGTATGTGAGGTGGGGAACAAACAGCAACACCAAATACAGAGACACCCCGCAATCTCTTCATTCTTCCACGCATACACGTGGCGCACCCTGACCCCATACCCTTCATTGCTCTGCGAAATAAAGGAGGAGCCCTCTCCTTACGTGAGAATAGCGCATGGACGTTCTTGAGTGTGTGTGTGTGTGTGTGGATAACAACATACTGAAGCATCGAGCCTGTCAAGAGGGCTTGTGCATGGTAACGTGTGTCGCTGTATCCCTCTTACTGGAATACCGTTTCCACCCCGGCATAAGGAGGTAGGATGCCAAGGAGGAAGGGTAGCAATGTAGATGGAAGGTAGTTAACAGGAAAGGGAGTCTAGACCCGTAAACCAGAAACGTCGAGCAGCGGCTAAAACGGAGATATTACGCCCAGTGTTGAGGTAGAGTACCAGCAGCTTGGCTGTCCAACCCCAAAACAAAAACGAGAATGACGAGACCACCCTAACGAAACATCTTGGCGTCTCCTCTATCTTAGCGTCGCACTATAATGACACCATCTGTGAGACAGAGCTGCCGCTAGCAAAACTACCGATCCCCGCCTTATGCATATTGCCATAGTACAGGCCATCATCCCCAAAGCGTAGTCGACTATTTGCTTGGCCGCGAGCTGTGAGTCCGATGAATTGTTTATCAGACCAAGCAAGCCAAGCAAAACTCATCAGGTTGGTCCATAAACTCAACAAGAGACAGACTGAGGGGAGTACGGAGTTATGCTTTGGATCCCATGCGACGCCCCCCCAACCCTCGTCCAACCACCACGGCTCCATGACCCGCGCTGCCAAGTCAGCAGCGGAACCCCATGTCAAAAGTCTCGACCCAATTATAGCAGGGCCAAGCGAAAAGCCCGATTATTCGACCATGGCGGTCGTTGATTCCCCCAATAGAAAGGCGAGCCTGCCGTTGCTTAACCCCTGAATAGGAAACGAGAAGACCATCCCGCATCTCACCGCTGCAAGATGCGCAGGGATCAGGAGATCCTCGTTGCGGCCTGCGTCCCCGTGTACCCACCAAGGACCGGACGTGCGTATTCCCATCAACTATTTAACAATTCCTCTTACGAAGCGTGCGGGCTGGACATGTCCTGATAATACTACTAGTCTCTCTGTTCAGAACACGTCTCCTAAATATCTGCTTCCTTCGTTAAACAGGGGAACCGTATATCATTCAAAAGAAGCAGAGAGAGAGCTGGGCTCTGATCCGAACATCTCATACGGATCCAGCATCACAAGACTATACCCGCCTGTTTGCGCCTCTGCCTCCTCGGGTTTATATACTGTCTACCCTGTCCTTGTATCCCGGTGATCACTCGCCCCGTTGCAGCTGGTCTCTGCATGCGATGGACTCAAGGGGCGTCCAGCAACAGCACACGCGCGCCCAATCCGATAGCCAACAGGTCGAGACGACGACGACCACCACCACCACCCTGCTTGATCTGCTGTCTAACACCGTCCTCCTGCGCCAGACGCTCCCTTACTTGCCCGTCTCCGCGCTCCTGAACCTCGCCGCAGCCTCCCGCGCGTTCCGCGACCTCGTGCACGGGACCCCCGGCGCGTTCCGCCACCTCGACCTGACGCGCGTGCGGACGGCGCAGTTCGACAGCCCCGATGGCCCCGTCGACCGCGGCGGCGAGGTGTGGCGCAACGTGCAGGTCGACGAGAACCTGAGCGAGGACGACTTCTACTCGGGGCCGCTGCGGGGCATCTTCCAGAACCTGCGCTCGCGCCGCGGCAAGGACGTCCTGCGCGACGTGCGGACGCTCGTGCTCGACGGGCTCTCCGTCACCGCCGAGCTCGTCAACGACATCCTCGTCGACCCGGGCTTCCGCGTGCGCGTCCTCTCCATCCGCGAGGTGAGGAACCTCAACGAGCAGAAGCTCATGCAGTCGCTGCGTTACGCCTGCCGCCCGACGCGGCCCGAGGGCGCGCCGCGCCTGCAAGCCCTCTACGTGTTCGGGAAGAAGGACGGGCCCGTTCCCTCTTCGTCGTCGTCGTCGTCGTCGCGGAGTTCGGCCGGCGGAGGTGCGACCGCGGGCGCGAGCGTCGGCGCCGGCTGGAACCACAGGTCGCAGCACGCCCTGAAGGAGTTGATGCGCGCCGAGGGCGACGACTGGTACCACAAGCGCGGCCGCGTGCTCGGCAGGACCGTCAGTGACCGCTGGGCCGAGACCCTGCTCGACTGCCGCGGGGTAATCCGCTTCGACGCCGTCCTGTGCACGGCGCCGGGCCACCAGAACTCGCCCGCCTTCGGGAGGGTCCCGGGCGGTGACGGCGGCCCCGGGGTGGCCCGCAGCCCCTGGGCCGTGGCGACGTTCGCCGTGGGCGGCTGCGCGTCGTGCGGGTCCGCGCCCGAGGGCTTCACGGTGTACGGCGAGAGCCCCGCCGAGACGCTACCGCTGCTGTCGCCGGTGCCGCTGCACTCGTCGACCCTGCGGTCGGCCACCTGTCCGCGGGCGGTCGGGTCCGAAGGAGGCGACGGGGAGGGGAGCGAGGGGAGGAGCGCCCGGTTCGTGCCGAGGTGTCTGGAGTGTATCCGGGAACGGTATTGTTTTAGCTGCGACCAGTGGTGGTGCGAGGCCTGCTATCAGGTGCCGGGCCGGGAGAAGCCGGCGGCAGCGGGCGCCCAGCACGTGCACATCGTCGCCGACGACGACGCCAGCGGCGCGAACAGCCTGATAGTCCACGAGCTGCCAGCCTTTGGGCAGCCCAAAGTCAAGGTACGGATGGGTTACTGTAGAGACTGCAGCCTGAAATCCGCCAGCAGGAAAGGAGATGGAGGGGATGTTCGGCGAGGCCCGCCTTGATGAGGGACCCGGTCCGAATTTCCTCACATATCTTCGCCTTCCCAAGTCCTGACATATGCACACCGCGTCCTAGATGTCCCTATGTTCATGTGGGGATGCGCGAGAGCAGGCCCGTAGACGAGCAAAGTTCTGCGTTGCTTTCGATCATCCTCTGGATATGTATGCGGCGAGACCCCATCCCCTCATTCTAACCCCCCTGCCCGAGACACACATCCGCCCCTTTAGAAAAATGGAAAGGGCGAAATTCGCTTTGAAGCCACCAGCTAACCACACGTCCAGACGCGAAAAATCGCCAGGAGCTGCTTGGAATGCGATCTCAACGTAAGCCGAACCCGCGCCCTCTCCCCCCCCCCCCTTTACACTCACACGCAAACCTCTGCAGAGCAACAGCAACCTGAAATCGTCAGTCCTAATGTATGTAATCAAGTGCGAGACGTGCATCGCCGACACGCAGAAGATCTGCAAGAGCTGCGGCGGCGGATACTGTATCGTCCATTACGACGGCTCTACCGAGACGTTTGTACGTATTCCCCTTGCTGACCCACGCTTCTCTTCTGCGCACACACGCGGACTTGTCTAACTAATCGGCCGTTGCAGTGCGACTGTATGAACATCCCCCGCCTTAGACCGACTCCCGGTCGTCTGCTAACTATTGTCTCAGGGTGCTCCGTACGGAGGGGCCGCCGGTCCCGCGACCTCTATTGATGGACCGCCCGATATCCGGCAGAGATTGCGGCTTTACTTCGCCGAGGAATTGGGCGCGGTTCGTAGGCCAAGAATGACCTGGTTCTCGCCGGTTGAGCTTTGGGTTGGTTTGCCATGGCGTTACGGTGCGGCTCTCTACTCCCAGCAGCGTGATGATGCACGAAAGCAAAGGAGTAGCCTTGCTACGATGCTCCCGTTTCGGGGGAAGCGTTTGATACCCTACTCCAATTATACTATACCTAGTATAAAGCTGGAAAATACTTGATGTTATCCATGAACATGGCTTGGTTAGTGAAATATGAACGGCGAATGCAGCCTGGCTGCACATCAGTATACGATAAGTCTTCACTTCGACCACTCGGCGTATCCGGCCATAGTGTTCCCACGTTGATCTATACACGTATATCATACTTAGACCACAGGAGCACGAGTCCTCCAAGCCCGACAGAGCAACGCGAGAGTCTCGGAAGCCGTCAATACTTCATAATACACCGCTCCGCAAACATCGTGATCCCGTCTGTATGCACCCTTATAGCGTGGAGATTGATATGCCCCGGGTGATATCTATGTTGGTAAACTTGCAGGTGGCGTACAGTCCCCAAAGGGAACGGTACCGTTCTTGCTCCTGGAACATTCTCTCTGTGCTCAGACGACCTTACCCTCATTTGTAGCCTGTCTTATTTCGGGGTAATGAGAAGGTACTGGCCTTAGCAAAGAAGTTAACCTTACTAAAATGGCCCTCGATAAAGCTTCACCGGAGATTTCGCAGGCCGTAGCGGGGCCGCCAGTTGCTAAGCTGTTATCAATGTCGTCGTAGAAACGCCTGGAAGCAGCCAGCTTATAGAAATAAGCCCACACACGAGCCCTCGCCAGGCGGCAGGATCCGGAGCTGCTCGAATATTTGCGAACGAATGACGGCACCTCCCCAGAGAGAGCACAGAACGCCGCGTCCCTAAACTGGTCTGGTGCACGGCGCCGTGGCAAGTCGTGCGGATACATGCACATCTCGGGATGGAGACTCAAAATCTATCTGGGAGGGGCGGTGAAATAACGACTCGCCGGCCACGGACGACAAAGAACATCATGTCTCGAGACCCGAGAACTTGCGCGCCACCCAGGCGGCCCCATATTCCTCGTACTCCTGCTTGGTGACGGCGAGCGCGTCGACGTGCTCGCGACGCCTCGCGAGGTTCGCGCCGCCGAGCCAGGTGCTGACGACGGGGTCCCGGGGCCTCGCGACGCGGACGACGCAGTCGTCGGGCACGCGCTGCACGATCTCCTGCTGCAGCCTCTGCACGAAGCCGTCGAACAGCGAGTTGCCGCCGACCACGACGACGTTGGCGAGCAGCGCGGGCCACAGGCCGACGGGGAGGGCCCGCAGCGACTGGAGCACGAGGTCGGCGATCCCGGACTGTCGCAGCCCGACGTCCGACGGGTGGAACAGCAGCTCGGGTACGGCGAAGCGCTCGTTGCGCAGAGTCAGCACGTCCTCGCTGGCGAACTCGCCCGCAGCCGCCTTCTTCATCCGCGACGCCCGCGACGGGTCGTAGTCGCGCACGACGCCCCGCGACCGCGTATGGAAGTCCGGGAGCACGTAGTCCTTCGCTATGCCGCCGCCGCCGAGGTACGATTCGCGCCGCTCCCCGCGCGTCCCCTTCCAGCTCTTCTCGAGGTCGCCGGCGAAGTCGAGCGACACGTAGCACGCGGCCTCCTTCATCTCGTTGACGATGTACGTGTCGTTGCGCATGTCGTAGTGGCGCAGCGAGAGGAGGCGCGTCAGGTAGTTGGTCATGAGCTTGCCGCCGACGTCGAGCCTGCGCACCGCCGGGTGGATCGGGCGGCCGTTGAGGATCGGGCTGATGGTCGTGTGGGAGTAGCCCGAGTCGATGAGCAGGATGATCTCGGCGGGGAGTCGGGTAACGGCGTCGGGGTCCCTGGGCGTGCGGAAGATGGCCTGGATGTCGTGATACGCGTTGAAGGACGGACCTGCTCGGACAACGAGAGGATCAGTTATCAACTTCAGTACCTGTTGATTGGTCTATAGAGGTGCTAGGGCTGTCGACAGGTTCATAGGAAGGCCGACCGCAGCACGGACTAAGACGTACCATTCCCGCGATAGTAGCTGGCAAACCCGAACTCCTCGAACACCATCTGATCGCAGTTCGTCTGCAGGACGGGCAGGGAATTCGGATGTTCGGCGAGCAACAGCCGGGTCTCGGACGGGTCACAGCGCTGGGGCGCCTTCTCGTCGAAAAACTCGCGTTCCCAGATCTCCTTCTGCGCCTCCCAGTTCACGATGAAACCCTTCTCGACGGGCCTCCTGAACACGATCTCCCCGAAATCCTTGCATTTCTCCAGCTCCGATCCCACGTAGATCTTCCTGTCGCGATCCCGGGCGATGCAGTTGGGTATGATGCGAGGCTGGTCGGTGGCGGCGTCGTCGCTAACAAAACCGGCTTTGATCGTGTGCGCGCCGTTGTCGAGTACCAGGGTCCGCGACGGCGGTGGAGGCTGCTGGGCTTTGGATTTTCGAGGCGCCATGGCTACTTATATCGCTCCGTCGCCTCGTATGCTCATATTACATTCCTGAACTTAGACCTCACGGACGTCATGCCACGAGATAATCCCAGGTTGTCCTTGTCGCTCGTTGGCGGGCTCGCAATTGTAATGACGGTTTATCACATGTAAGATAAAGATATATATTGTAGGTGGGGCCTTAAAAATGCAGTAGTTGTCTATCATGTTTATAGTATTACTGTGTTAGATGCATATATGGCCTCAAATAACCCCCTGGTAGACCTGGTAATTATGTCAGGGCTGCTTATCAAAGTATTAATTATGCGAGGGGCACAAGTCACAACACTCAGCCGCCAATTCAATGATATTGGGGAGAAGATGATGCGGCAGGAAAACCTTTGCTGACATGGGCCTGTAATACGAGACAATGTTGTAGGGGCACGGGCTGCAACGTGGAATTGCTTCAGAGGAGTCGTCGGTCGAATTGAGCAAGACGGAAAACGAAAGTGAGCTATTCAATTTGAGGGATATCATATTCCTGTTCTATGTGCAGCTTCAGGCTCCCCGTCGGGCGGGTTATATCTAGGTAGTGCCCTCCGTTTTCTCTACCACAGAGGCCGTCTCTATTACGTGCTTCCCCTCGCAACATAAAAGTACTATCCGCCACTCTCGACGCTCGATAAACCTAGTTCCTGTCGCCGATGCCTGCTTCCTCAAGCCTGGGCCGTCCCGTTGGCCCGTCGTCCGGGCCGAAACCTGGCGGAGTCGCGCAGCCTGGGGACGACGGGGTGGCGTTCCTCCCTAGCCACTACTTTCCGTTCGCCCGCCCGCGACGGCAGGGTGTTCTCGGCGACCCATCTGGGGAACTCGGCGGATCGCGCGGCCGCCAGGTCGTGCACCCAGCGGCCGACCGAGTTGTGGATGCTGAAGTCCGACTCGACGCTGGCCGGGTCGTTGACGGGAGTCGTCGAGTACGCGTACGCGAGCCGCACCTGGGCCGACCCGTCGAGGTGCGCCGCGTTGCCGTCGAAGTCTGTCCAGCTCGAGAACCCCTGCGCCAGGACCGTGACCTTGAAGTGGGTCGCGTTGGCGCTGCTCCCCTTCAGCAGCGTGAGGGTGCCGTCCTCGTAGATCTCGGGTTGGTAGTATCCGCTGGGGTCTGGTCAGCCAGCCGATCCTAGGACGCGTACATGGGCGGTCCACGGTGGCAGACTTACTAAGCCATCCGGGGCGAGGCGACGACGCTCTCACCGTTGCGCCACACGATCGACAGCGGGTTGTACACCATACCGCCGCCCCAGGCGATGCCGGCCCATCCGACCCCGATGGGCGCCGTCACCTGGAGGATGATATCGTACCCGCCGGCGGCGCTGGCATTAGCGGGCAGCGCGATCCCGTAGCTAACACCCTCAGGGTTGTTAAATACTTGGAACGTTATCCCCGTCTCGGCGTCGGTTATGGGGACCGTATCCTGCGCGAGCGCTGCGATGGCAGGGTTAGTTCAGCAACGTCGACTCAAAAGACCTTGACTGGATAGCTTACCAGAGCCCGTGAGACCGGCGATGCCCGCCACGACTGCGCCCAACTTCATGGTATATGCTGCCGAGGCGACACGACTTCAGGAGTACAAGAGACGGTAGGTGTGAAGAACGGCCGGTTACCTGAAGGGCCTCGCTTCTTATATACAACCATGGCTCGAAACGTGGAAACGTATGACGTTCACCCATCCTAGGCGCATGTTCGACTGCAGATAGTAATTCGGAGAGACGAACCCGCGGCGGCAGATTCATTCCTGTCAACATAGCGTTGCAGAGGACGACGATGCCGATCATTTACGTTTACATGTACGATCAACCTTAAGGACGCATGGAAAGGATGGTCCTCGCCGGGGCTCCTTGTCCGTAACGGCGCCGGTTATAGGCCACTGCTACCCGAC
The DNA here is from genome assembly GCA_004155035.1 of Monosporascus sp. 5C6A. NCBI lineage: Eukaryota > Fungi > Ascomycota > Sordariomycetes > Xylariales > Monosporascus > Monosporascus sp. 5C6A. The sequence continues at coordinate 13,240 of QJOB01000204.1, read as the reverse complement.
CCAAGCATTTCAGTGAGACCATGCGATGTCGCCAAGACGGCAAATGACCGTCCACGCCTGCGGCGGTATATCTAGCAGCTTGCCTAGCTTGACCCTAGGACAAGTGGTGTTGGACGGGCCGACGGTAAGGTGTGCCATTGCTGCCAGGGAGCTTCGGGTGTGGAACGCGGCGTTCCGTCGAGATCTGCAGATCCAGATGCCCAAGTTGGTAATAGCTCACCCGGCGAGGGATGTCGATGTCAAAGCTCGGCCACTTGGATGCTTTGGTTGTAGCTTTTCGGCCAGGATATGAAGGGTATTACCTATAGCCGGGTTATGATTGGCGGGGATAAATAGGCAGCGTGGTCCCTTTTTCTAGGGTTATATAGCAGATTAATTGCTATACTGGCCTATTCACCGCGTCGTGACGTACCCGAGGCTGACGGACAGGAACGAGTTGCCTCGATAGGACAGATATTGGAGAAAACTGGATCCACAGCATGAACGAAGGAAGTTCAGCCTAAGGTCAAATGCCAGGTCGTCTCAACGATCATCCACGTGGTGATAGAAAGGGCTGGGGAGATGAAAGCAAACGAAACTGCGGGCCCCCACTGTCGTGCACTTCCACAAAAGACTGCGAGACACAGGACACTCTGATGACTAGGCTAGGTAACCGGCTAACCCGAGGCGGATAGCCTTTCCGATCAAACGAACCGCTCCGCCCCCGATCACAAGCATCAGAACACGTCTCTGTTTCACAAGCGTAATGATGTCTGCTCGACGACCAATTGACGCGTGCATGGACGAAGAATAATCATCATCATGAGATACATTTGCGTACTTAGTCCGATAGCCCCTCGGCTTTCTTAAGCGGAGCTACGAGACTTAGCGAACTCCTAGACACTCAATGCCGGGAGCGTTGGCATCTTCACTTCAAGATCGGCCCCTCGCTGCCCCCCAAAATCCGCGCCCTTGAGGCCATATTTCTTCGCGATGGCGTCATCGGGGACGGTGCCCATTTCTGTACTCTTCCGTGCGTTGACATATCCCGGCTCGGGGCTGTTCCAGCTGTAGTTCCTCCAGTGGCCCAAGACCGCCCACATCTTCTCCACGACGCCTTGGATCTTCTGAACCCGGTCCAGGCTCCACTGCCGGCGCCCGGCCAGGTCGACATCCGCTGTGTCCTCCGGCGCGAGGCCCTCCACCACGCTGTTGAACACTCTGTAAGTCTCTTCCAACTCTGCCACCGACGCCACGCCCATGACGCTCGCGCCGACTCGAATGCCTGGCAGCTGCTTGGGGAAGGCCCCCTTCGCCGCGCCCACCCTAGCCCAATTGTCCAGAGCCCACCTGATGGCCACGACCTCGAGCTTCTCCCCTGCGCCGACGGCGACGGGCACGAGGTCTTGACAGGCCCGTCTCAGCCCCTCGGGGCTCGGGTGCCACGTGGCCATGGGTCCCCCGTCCACGCCTCTAGTCGTCAGCAGCCCCATGCCTAGCATGCTGGCGTTCAAGACGACGTCGACCCCGGCCTCTGTAAAACGTCGCATGGCCGAGTGCTCAAGCGTCGCGTTCTGTATGGTGAAATGGCCGTAACTCAGCACGGCGTCGAGCGGCTCCCCCGTCTCCCGCAGGACCATCTCGGCGAGCTCGCACAACTTCCCGACGGGGTACCCACTGATGCCTACGTAGCGTATGACGCCGTCGTCCCGCAGTCGGCGCAGCTCGCGCACGGCAGCTAGCACCTCGGCTGGCGGCACGAACTCAACGTCGTGCGTGTAGACGAGGTCGAGGTAGGGCGTGTGCAGCCGCTCCAGGCTCCGGCAGACCGAGTACCTGATCCAGGCCGGGCTGTAATCGAACACGTCGCCGGTTATGCGGCCGGCCTTCGTCACGAGGAAGTAAGAGGGCCGCGGGTGCTTCCTCGCCACCGACGGGTGCGACAGCGCGTTTCCCAGTATGATCTCGGAGGGGCCGTAATAGGGAGAGGTATCGAAGGCGGAGACTCCTAGCTCGAGGGCGCGGGACACTATGGAGAGCGCAGGTAGCTCGTCCTCGTTGAAGGGATCTCGAACGTATTGGGAGTTGAACGTCCCGGTGCCCAGAATCAGGGGAGGGATGGACCTGTGCAAAGGCGGGCGGGTTGGATCAGTGCCCATGGAACCCATTGCGACGGTTGAGCAGAGATGGCGGGCCTATGGATGGATAGCGTGTATGATACAGAGCGTCTTCGAGATGTCCAATCACGATCTACAGGTGTGCGCGTTGTGATATAGCTTCTAGGTATGTTTATGAGAGATTCGGATTCCTCGGGGTGTAGTAGTGTTGAGGCGGTATATAAGAGGCAGTTAGGAGAGAAGGGTTGCTTAGTTAGATGATGCCCATCGTCAACTTTATCCAGTCATTGCCGCGAATATGAATGTAGGATATTGTCATAGCTTAAGGATGTAACGGGATTGTAGTAGAGCCATGAAAGTAGGAATGAGAAAGAGTTGTTATACCTGATAAAGATGGAATGGAGGTACCTAATGAATCATAGGGTGTATCACGAAAGCGGCAAAAAATTTATGAACTCCTCGAAGGAGCATGGTCCCCCGTTCAAGGGAGTTTCCGACGCCACCGAAGGGCAATGCTCGCGCTAGACCAGCCTAGAGTTACCAAAAAGTTAAGCCCACTCCGTGGATGTCTGCCATATCCGTATATGGTATAGTAGCGGGAGATGTGTGAGATCTCGGCGAGACTCTGCCTCTTGGCGAAGCACGTCAGATGGCCGCGCTGACAAATGAGCGCTCGAGATCTAATCAATCATCCGAGACCCTGACCCGCTCGTCGCTGATCACCAAGCGAATGATTCCCGTTGCACAAGCACATGCGGCTTTTATATACAATCAAATGAGGTCCAAGTAATTAGATGTTCGAATCCGTAGTCCATCCCGTCTTCGCAAAACCCATAATAGTTTCGGTGGTCGTATTCATCCAAGTACCGGGACGAGGTGCCAAAGGGCATACGCGGCATTGTGCCAAACGACGTAAATCGATGCGAAGATATGAGGAACTACGGTAGAGTGATCACAGGCTACGGTTTGTTAACCATACGCGACGTGTAGTATTGTGTCTCGGAGGTTAAGAAGTAACACATTCGGACCCGGATCGGATGGAGCCAGCTGCGACATCCACGTCCTGAGCCATAGTAACCGAGATCTCCGAAGCACACATCACTGGCCGGACCAGCATGAGAAACACGTGTGCGTGATCGGCGCGGTGGTTGCATTATGACCATGTAAGCCTCTTAGGGTTTAGTTGGCGTTTATCATTTGGCAGAAAGCTTACTAATTACCCCCTCATTCTGCGGTCCAGTAAGCCTGGATAACTGCTCTTTCCTATACAGGTAGGTACGTCGCAATTTCGGGAATCTGTTGCGTCTTACGTTCGCATTCCCTATTTATCCCCGTTCCTAATTTTCGTTTCGGTGTTCTTGAGAGACCAACGATGGTACTCCGCCGGCACTGTGGAGGACTCCGACATACTACCGCGAAATTTCTAACATAGTGTTAATCAGGGGTTATAATAGGGCAACGGTTGACTAGACGGGGCATACGTCTACGCATAATTATAGGTCTAGTAGTGCAGTCACCCGGCCTCTAGGTTGATTACTTATCATGGTGCTGAGTGTATTCAACCTATCTTTGACAGGTAATACTCGGTTCTTCGTTGAGGCTAAGTAGATTGCATACTACTTTATGGACAAGCCTCCTAGAAGCCGCAGTAAAGCTGTCGTGATCGTGGAGAGCTTCCAGTTGATACTGTGACATAGTTTATATCGAGAGATACGGATGAAATGTTTAGTCGAACTAACGGGTACTGGCGTCAGATCGACCATCCTATATATACTTGGGAAGTCCTGGTTGTTCTGCGTCTATTTGTCTGTCTGGCACCTACCTCTGCGGAGTCGGGGTCCCAGATATATCAAGCCAGGACAAGCGGTAGAATAAGGCTTTCAAGTGACACAGTCACGGCTCGATCCTGTTGGTATGTGACAGGTAATGGAAGGAGTTTCCAGCAGATTCCCATGTCAGGGAGGGTGGTAATACAATGTAAAAAAGAAGAACCAAGCCAGCAGGTAATTAGCAGGACAGGTAATGAATAGAAGTTAATTATTGCTTGTTTTCACGTTCATTATCCGGAAGCAAAGCCCATTATATGCACCTATAGCCCTCTCCAGCGGGCTACTGGGACCTAGAAAGGGGTATCCACAACTTTTCGTGACAGTAATGGAAGGCCATGTAAATGAGTGACCTCTCCAGGCGGCTCACTCCTACATCGTGAAGCTGACTGTGCTGGCGTAGACTTTACGGTAAAACCCTAAGTCGCATGGACGAATACTGGCCTTGCGGTGTAGAGGCAGGGCAAGAGCAGGCGTTTCTTCTTGTACATTATCACATTTAACCAATTGCAAACACTCGGCAACTCCGTGCTCAGCTAAGCTGCCACTCTATCTCCACCACTTGGGACGCCTCCCCAGACTATACGGAAGAGTCTCACCTAGGTGAGGCACTTAGTGGGTGCCGGATGGCTTGCAAGAAACCTAACGGTTATGACAACACGAAACACCCACTTTAGCGTTCTACAGAGCTGGGGTGTCTTCTGGAAACATTTCCCTTAAGCTTAACGAGTAACTGTACGGTAATTAATGGTCATAGGAAAGGGACGTGTCTTTTTACACACCCCCAGATCATTACCCGCATGTCGCTTGAGGTCCTCGCATACTTACACAATCAAAATCGGGAAGGAAAATAACACTGCTATGTCTTGATATCCATTCAATATCTAGGCGATTATATATGTCTTGTCCTTAGACAGATAACGTATATCTATCTAGTGAGCCCCTAATTCTATATCACTACGTCCCAAGTCGGAGTATATGGGACGTGGGCCGATTGTTACCATCAGTCCCTGCCGCCAAGCTCAGCCCTATACGTATCCCACTTGATGGTAACTGTGACTCCGGTTAGGGCCGACCATGGTAGGATAAGCCCCTGTCAGATTCAATCCTGCAATGGCCAAGAGGAGACGTTCCGAGACGGGCGAATATGGATAGGACGAGTCCGCCTTCGCCTGGGTTACCGCGCGGTCAACTTCGGACGATCCTTGTGCAGGATTTTAATAATCGGTAATACAGTAACATCAGGCTATTTGTCACCATTGGAATGGAAGACATGGGCATGCACCCCGGATTTGTGACGGCGCCTTATTTCCGGGAACCGTACCTGGTTTAACGTTGCCCCACGATCCGGCAGCGCCCCATGCACGCTGTGGTCTTGGCCCTCCCTACACCCGCCTTCTAAGCGTAAGATGCGGGGCTGAATTATGACTGTTCCTGGAGATGAGCGATGGCGCCAGCGAACTTGCGTTCTCTTAAAGAGGGGCCGAATCTGCGTGGATCAGAACGCTATCTTGTCCGTTTCTCCATCGTCAGTCTCCAATCCTAATTCTTCTAAGCATGCGGGGTTCCTCTGCCCTAATATCCGCAGTAGCGATGACTGCCATGGCGCAGCAGCCGGGCGAAGACGGAAGATATACCATAAGCGCGCCGGGAATCAAGGCACAGGTCAGAGAACGCGCGGGCTGCGGCTATGGCTCGAGCTTACCAGTGTCCAGTTCATCCCGTACGGGGCCACTCTGACGAACCTCTTCGTCAAGGACAAGGACGGCAAGGACGTGGACGTCGTCCTCGGATACGACGATGTGGATTACTATCGTACGACGCTCCCTCATATGCAAGCGCGCTCCGCCGCGTGTACATACTGACAAGGATATCTCTAGCCAAGGACCCGGGCCACCCCGTGTACAACGCCATACCGGGCCGATATGTGAACCGGATCGGCAAGGGGAGATACACCATCGATGGTCAGACCTTCCTCACGGAGAAGAACGACGGTGAGAACACCTTGCACAGCGGGAATAACAACTGGTCGTTTCGAACGTGGAATGTCACGTCGGCAACCGAGGACTCGATCACTTTCGCCATCGAGGACCCCGCCAACTCGTCGAAGGGCATGCCCGGTCTGGTCGACGCCAAGGTGACGTATAGCGTCCGCAACAGCACCTGGAACATCAAGATGGAGGCAACCTCGCCTGAGGCCAAGACGCGTGCGTAACGACGCGTGATTTGTTCTGCGCCTGCTCCGTGCTGACCGAGCGGATAGCCCTTATGTTGACTCAGCATACGTACTTCAACCTCGATGCGTTCAAGAACCCCGCGACGAACAAGGTCTGGGACCACACCCTCTACCTCCCCTATTCGCAGCGGTACCTCGTCGCCGACGACGCCGCCCTGCCCACGGGCAGGATCGCGACGGCGGCGCCCGGCAGCATCAACGACTTCGCGAGCGAGCCGGGCTTGAAGCTGGGCCACGCCAAGGACGACCCGGCGTTCCCGGGGAACTGCGGCGCGGGCGGCCGATGCGAGGGCTATAACGGTTACTGGCTGATCGAAGACGCCCCCGAGGACGCTGTGGTCGCGACTCTGGCGAGTCCCTTCTCCGGGATCAAAGCCGAACTGCGGACGGATCAGGCCGGCGTCGTGATATACTCGTGCAACTGGTTCGATGGCACGTCTCCGCTGAAGAGCAATCAGGGTTTGGAAGACAGGAAGACGGTGGGGCGAAGTTCGTGCGTCGCGATCGAAGCCCACGACTATGTGGACGGCATCAACCAGTAAGTATCCCTATAACGCCTGGCAGTCCGTTCTGTCGCGGGACTTGCCCGATCCCTCCGCTACCAGAATGCTAACGCACCTCGTAGTCCCGAATGGGGACGCGTCGAAAAGCAGATCACCGGACCGGGAGAGACCTATACGTGGGAGAGCTCTTGGACCTTCAGTGTGATGTAGGAGTTCGTCGCCGATAGATTTCGCGCAGTACTCAAACATAGGCGCCTCTGTCTCTGCTGGTAAAATCGAGTGTGCCCTCGAGCAGTCCAAACCAGTAGTCATAATGCCAAGAATATCGACACCTGTATTCGGTCACTCAGGGCGCGCTCGAACATGTCTTCTGGAAGCCCGTCTATCGTATATGGTATGCGCTGACGTCACGGTATGAAATCTGCCTTATGGTCGATATTGGCTCGGAGCTTCGACGAGGATGACCAAGCCGTCCTCTGGGCCAACAGCCAAAGCCACAGGGACGGGGTCTAGAACAAGTGATCTTCATAGCTCCGCCGCCGGCCTGTAAATGTGAGTAAGCGGGATTTGCGAACCATGCGGACCAAGCGAGAGGCATCCAATCTCCAGAATTAGACTTGCAGTTGACTGCCTGGTCCATTTCCAATTTTCCAGTGATGATACCCTTCTCGTGCCTCCCCACCAGTCTCAGATACGATTTTAATGCACATAGGGATGCTTCGCACACGCACGTCATGGCAGACGAATGGATACGAGTTCGAAATCCCATAAAGCCCCACCGCTTTCTGGTGCAGATATTCCAGAAATCCCATGACCCCCTGGTTGGTGCACCTCTCCCAAGAATTAGGGTCCCCCCTTCTAGCCTACCCCTCCTTCGAATTTGTTATCGATATTACCCTTAGCGCTCAAGGTTGCGGAAGCATAAAATGTTCAGGAGCATTCATCATAATATCCCGTAACTGCAATCTTCCAATGATATGGAGATCTCTGTAGCATAGTCATTGCGAGTTTGATTGATGACCGCTGATTGTTCGGCTGGTTCGCTGTTGCGGCTTGCGGGCTCGCTCCTAGGAGATTCAGCGCAGCCAACAAGCGCATTTTACAGGGGGCGCGAAACGCTTAGGGCGTTCTAGATCCGCCATGATGAAATACTCGTACCAGAAAGCAGTAGAGAGTTGCAATCGTACCTACGTCACCTCTTGAGGCCCGAAGGCCGTCGGTCTAAGAAAAGGGAAGCCGAGATGCCATTTGCTTTCGGTGAGAATAAGCCGGCATAACAAGCGTCCCCCCATGTTGAAGTGTATACCGCCGCCCTCGACCGAATGGCGTACCACAGGAACTTTTGTGGCCTCAGGCTCCTAGGTTGTTTGTTACCTCTCGCGTCACCCGACTTTTCAGTCCCCTCGGCTGAACTGAAGGATTAAGCAAATAAGGGGTTGATCGTCTACACTTTGTGGTCACGGGAGCGAAATGCGGACCTTTGTTCCTAGGCTGGTGAAGATCTCTGAGGCTTTCCGCCAGGGCATTGGCCGGGGCTGACGGGATACCGGCGCCTCCCAGTCGGACCCCTCCGGAAGCCTATAATCTTCTAGCAAATGGCCTGATTAGATGAGTCAGTCTACGGACAAAAGCCAAGAGCCTTCTGCTGAAGACGGGGAGACGTCCCGGCTTGAAGTCGAGTTGTATGCTTCTTTCGTGGGGGATCAACGTGCTGACATGGCGATTGGAACCCTGAACGACCCCTGGTGCTGCTAATTAAGGTTTTAACGCTATCAGCCTTCCTCAGCCCAGTACCACCTAGATGTATGTTGATATTGATCTAGTTCTGGCGGCATCGCAATGCGGATGACTCGTTTCGACTTCTACCACATGACGTCATAATCGGATCAACGGGGACATCCATCGCAGTAAGGCATCTTTCCGGGGGTTAAAAGACGGTACACGCTTAGGGGTCGGATGAACTAGGAATCGGCCCCCCTGTTGTTCGTACATAAGTCACCGTTGAGTCTCTATACAAATATCCGCGATATGCCCTCCAAGACGTCCGATCTACAGAGATCTTTGCTTGTTCCATGATCAGGCATACCAAGGTTCGAAGCCGCTTATAGCATAGCGAACGAATCGTCATCGTTCCAGGCTGTGGAGACAAAGCTTCGGCCGAGCCTCCGTCCCACGTTCAAGCCACACTGTACCGGCATCGTACAAACTCCGGATCCCACGTGGGCCCCGCCCGGACCCGTGAGTCAGGGTCCTTGTCCCTTGCCCCTCGGCGGATGCAACCGAGCGAGCGCTAAACCGCTAGAAACCCGCGGCGACGAACGCCTCGGCCCGCCTGGCTGAAGCCCAAGGTATGGCTAGCAGCGGCCAATCCCGGGGACTAAGACCCACTAGTTCAGCGCATGCGGTCCACTACTTGAAGTAAGTAGCGGTTGAGTAAAGGTAGACCGAGTACGTTGCGATGAAAAACGGGCTTCAAATTCGGCCCAGCTGATGCGGTGCAACAAGCAACCAAGCTCGCTCTTGTCTGAGTTCTAAGCTGACTCATGATCTTTATTGTGACATAGCTACGGCGAAGAAGCCATTAAAACAGGCCCCAGACCAGAGATCATCGTGCCATCCGATCACACGTACAGTCTGCGACGCTTCGCAACCCCTCAAGGTCGCCCGGAAGATCAGTTCTGCCGCCCGCCTATCGCTCTGCGCACTCCCCTCACAGAAGAACAGTCGCAGCAGCGGATGGCTACGATCTTGGCCACCATCACGAAAGGCCCGGCCACCTCTAAGGAATGACGGATATTAAGGAACTATTGAGGTACTCAATCCGGCACAATTCCCTAGGGGGTCTAATTGGCTTACCGACTTTAAATAGTGGTTCGAGCGAGAGACCATGTGTTTGCATGGCTGTAAGATGCATTATGAATGACGAAGTATGCTCATTATGAGTGGCGCCTCCTATCCACTTTTAAGCGAGATTGTATAGGATTTTGAAGACATGTGAATACTGGGAGTTCAAGGCGGAAAGGATGAGTACGGCATTGGGTCGATGACACGTGGACTAGGACATTGGCACTTGTTTCCCGTTTTATAAATTTCAAGTAGTTCAGTAGAAGCGTCTGATATTGCAATCTAGCTTTCCGTGCTTCATGAAGTACTATGGTGTTATGGGTAGGTAATTTTAAACACACTGACGCACTTAGCAGTAGCCTCTTGGATTAGGCGTTGCAAAAAGCTGCAATTATTCGCATGTACCTGCGGTTGACCCACGTAAAAGCTGCACCTAATTTGGGTAGCGTGGCTACTAGCGCGACCCACTGCTACTTGAAAAACTGTTAAAAATTATGCCTGATACCATAGTATAGCCCCGCCATTGGTAACTTTGCTTCCATTACTTATCTACTGCTACCCTTTCGAGCAACGGCGCTGTGCCGGAATAAACTTTGCTTCCAAACTGCAATGGCTGCTGGCCACAAAACAGCGCATTATATCTAAAGTATTAAGGATGATAACTAAGAGTCCCATGCTGCTAAGAACCCCTAAGAAATAGCTGTTCCGGTAGCTGTCCCTGAATGCTTTGATATACAATAGAGAATTTATTCATAGGCTCGCATCATCTGAAATTCTATTGTACGTAACTTGTCGGCGTATTCCTCATTTGGTCTTAGCCGTATTAATAATAATCCTATACCAAAGACACCACCGCTCCAAACAGGGCAACATTACTCAACCAAGTGTGTTGATCGAGTGTGTAAGCTACGGAAGTGGATTCTTCACACATGGACCTACTTTCCCACGAGCCGTCTTAATAGCTACGGATTCTAGGCGGCCCTTCATATACGAGAACCGCTTCTTGACTTCCTCAGAACAAGTGTCTCAGTAATATTTCATCTTGAAAATTGGCAGTGAATTCCCTATTTTCATATTCCGTCATTTAGAATACATATGTACATGGATCGAATAAACAGCAATACCGGCACTGGCTTTTAGTGCCTAGGGGCGAAGTCACGAGGGTGACTCATGCCCTCGCCTCGCTTCAAGACTGAGGTGGCGACAGACGGACCCGGGATTTGGTAGGACTGCAGGTTGACCCAGATGTCGAGGTCGACACCAGGATCGGTACGCTGGTAGAGTTGCGTTGCAGGAACGCCCTCGGGCAGGGGACCGGACCCGGAGCCAGTAACCTGAAGGTTGATGCACTGTTAAGGGGAAGTTAGCAGTTGTCCTCCCATCCAAGATTGGCGACACATGCTAGGGTTAACCAGATAAGCACGCTTTAGTCAGGGACCACAGCCCTCTGGAGGTAGTCACACCTGAAAGGGGAAGGAAAAGATGAAAGGCTTACCTGGGGATAGAACTCTGCTTCCCCGAGATGTGCCCTGTGCAGACCGAGCATCTCATAACGCAGGACATAGTTGCCGCTCGGGATATTCTGGGGCACCCGGACGGTGAAGGTGTCGATGAAGCCGTCGCTCACGGTCTGGACGCCCTTGTGGACCTCGGTGGTGGCCCACTTCTGGCTGTTCCAGACCGGGGAGTCGGCCATCCCACCCTGAAGGAGGCCGCTCTCGTAGAACTTGAAGAAGCGGAGGCTGTTCTTGTCCACCTTGTCGCAGCCGGCGTCGCCGCAAGATGCGAGGTAGTGCATTATGGGACCCGGGTGTTCGTAACCGCCGATCGCGTTGAACCATTTGAGCGTGATCTCGTCGCCCGCGTTCACAGGGACGGATGCCGCAGCGTTCTGTGCGCCCTGGTGGCAAATGATATCGGGGTCGCCAAGGCTCCCGATAGGGACCGGGCCTTCGTCCTCGGTGGTGAACTGCCAGGTGACGACCTTGCTGAGGTCCTGGTTCCAGGCCCAGCGCTCGAAGCCAGCGTAGGACACACCGTTGACGATAACCTCCCGGACGTGGCCGTGTCCGAGCACCACCGTCGCTGTGGCGGCGAGGCCTAGGAGAGCGGCGCTGAATGAAGGCATTTCGTAACAGCCGGAATGATGGTTAATTTTTTATTTCGTGCAGTAAGAGGTACGGTTATTGTTATGAACCGTTTCTGGAATCGAACCGAATGATGATCCTAGGTCGGCGAGTGCTGTCTCCAGAGCGGCTGGAACAAACCGGGAGCCTCGAGCGGTCTTATATATGCCATCATTGTGTCGAGACTCTACGGAGTTACGAGGAGTTGAGGGTAATTATTTTTGGCCTGTTGGTTGCCCCTGGCTGGTCCTTGGTCTCTCCTCAGATCCGGATGCGGTAGGTCAACGGTGAGATGGGACCGCAATAAGGTAGTGGTCATCGAGAATGGAAGCCGTGGTGTCAACTTCGGAAGGATCCAGGTCCATAAACCAACACGGCGTTTCACATCGAACTCTTCGTCATGGTCCCCCACTCCTTAAGCCACGCCGAGTTCTTCTACCTTCCCTGGCACGTCCCACCTGTGTGGGAGTCTTATTAAATCTGCCATTCCTTTGGCGGGACGGGCCTTGGAAGTTGGAATGAATTTTCGACCTCTCCTGCCAAGAACAGAATCGCGCGAAACTAACGTATAATCCTCGATTCTGACTAAGATACCCCATAAAAGAAGGTAATCAGCCGCGTCCTACGCTAAGCCCACGATTCCGTAAGGCTGCAGAATACCGGAACTTACCGAGAAACCCGGACCTTGCCAGTGAATTACCAGGCTGTAGCCGCATAACCACAATATCCAGCCTCCAAAGACCTTGGCGACTATAAATTCCGCGCGTACCCTTTGGTCCAGCCAAACAACGTTACCTCTTGGCATCTTCAACTTACCTAAGTAGTGTTCCCTCCAGGGCAGTCCCCGGCGTCAAATATCCCATTCAGGCCTGCACTCATCAGACATCGCGTAGCGTGTAGAGACTGCCACCTAGTCCCCTTTGCAGCCTGAGCAAACAGGATCTCGCATCTAGACGCTAGAGCTAGGAACCTGGTTCATATGACAACAACAAATGGGGCAAGGGATCGGCTTACCGCACTACTTCGTGAAGCTGACTCCTATGTGCGGGAGGAATACGTGAATTGATAGCTTACCGTACGTTTATAAATAAGCACGACCACGACCTGAGCTTAGGGGAAGGGCAAAATAGCTTGTATTACATAATGCGGACATTTTATGGACGAGAACTTAGTATACGTTACGATAAGGACAGCCACCCCAGTTAGTTAGCTTATAATAATACGGTATATATATCTTGAGGCCTTTAAACGTATATGGCATTATGATTAAAAGATACAACTAGAAAACTTACAGATCGAACCAATTTCTTGGCCCACATTCGACCTTCATACGTATATGATTGCGGACAATGGAAGATATACATCATAAATCCTCTCGCATTCATGAGGGGTGACAAATTCGGTGATATGTTTAATACAGCAGGAACTGAAGCCCTTAATTAATTTGATAGCGACGAATGTACCTTCACCCAAGATCAACCCATACCCCATCCCACCAAGAACGCCACCTAAGTCAAACACCCCCTTCACGCACCACCCCCTTCACGCCCCACCCCCAATTTGAGGCTATCCCCAAATCAGTTAATTCTTCAAAAATCAATAACTCAAC
>QJOB01000203.1:82895-117837 GCA_004155035.1 Monosporascus sp. 5C6A | reverse complement strand
ACCACTCTAAAACCAAATCCCCTCTTACACCCCCTCCCCGCTTACACCCCCTCGCCGCTCGTTTTTTGGCACTCCGTAACAACAAATCCAAATAAATCAACCATAACGCATTAAATTAATTCAAATCATTCGGATTTTTCTTTGCTAGATATATTTACAACTTCTTTACAAGTACGCGCATTATGTCCGGGTTTGCCGCAAACGTTACATTTCCGTTTTTTCGTTTTAACCCTTTTGCAACGATTACCTTCATTTCCTATTCGCTATATTTTTTTACCACCCTTTTTTTTTCGGCCAAAAGAGCTTGTCCCTTTTATATAGTAAATGTTCCTCTTTCTTAAAGACGTTTATTTTTGGTTTTTTGGCGTTTATTAAAAAAATGGTTTGGCTCGCGCAATTAGGCGGTTTCTTCCCGAAAAAACGCAACTTTGTACAAAAGTAACAAGTTATTTTTGGTTAAAAGATTAACCGATTTAACTATTTTTGTCGGCGAGCTACCCTGGTGATTTGTGATTTTTTTTTTTTTGCAAATAACGTCCTTGTTTTGTTATTTCATGGATATTTTTAAAGGTCTTTACAGAAGGGGAAAAAATAGAACCGGCGGAGGTAAGCGGCGAGACGGTCGGCGTAGGTACGATTAAAGGAATTTTTAATTCGGAAAAAACATTATTAAGATTAAATAAAACAAGTCCAGCTTTTATAAATCCGGATTTAATATTATCGGACGTTATGGCAGTTTTAAACGCGTCGTAAAAGCCGGCAAGAAAATCTTCTTTCGTAATATAGGTATGATAACGTCGTATTAAAATTTCGATATAAAGCGCATACGCGCACTTTATAACGGAAAAACAAAATACGTCAAAAAATTAAAACCGATAGGAAAAATAGGAAGGTATGCAAAACGTAATAATGCCGTTATTCGCGCAGTATTCTTCGAATTCCATTAAATAGTAGCTTTCGTAACCGTCGAGGATAAGGAAGCGTTCTCTTCCTTTCGTACGCGTTCGAATATGTTTATCGAAATGTTAAATTTATTTTATACTTAATTCATTTATTATCCAGTTATTATAACTAATACCGACTTTTTAATCGGCTAGTAATAAATTATCGCGATACCAAAAACTAAAATAGGTTTTCCCCGCCAAAATAATAAATAGCGGTATAGCCCAACCTTATAAATTAACAGCTTATATAATTATAACTTATTCCCGATTGCCTTATTAAGCCTGTCTAGGTTTTCTACGTCTTTCGGTACTTATAACTACCATACCGTATACCATCAAAAATCTCATTAAAAAGCCCGTCTCGTCGAAATTGTAAATATCCTCTTTTGCGATGCCGTATTTTGCGATTATAACACGAACCAATTCAAACTACTTACGAAATATTTCTGGATTTTCGCATAATACCTTTTAATAATTAATCTTTCGATTTAAACGTATCTGGAATTTTTTTTGCCATCGAACAAACTTCGACGCCCAGTTAATTCCAACGCATTCTGCAACGCGTTAAGCAAGTAATAAATTCGCCATATCTTTAACATGCTAAAGCCGGATAGAAAACGTTCGCGTATCTAAGTTAAGGATTCGGTCGATAATCGCTTTCTTTTCGGTCGGCGTTAATTTTCGCAAATTAAAAATAATGTCGGTTCGGAAAGCTGTACCGTTACATCGATCCCTTAAGGTAGATTCGGAAACATCATATATTATATAAAAACGTTTATAATTAAGTTGCGGGTTTTATTTTTTAACCTAAACAGCTAAGTTTATTCTTAATTTTTTTATAAGTCGTTCTATATTGTTAGTATTAAAAAATAAGTAATTAAAACTGCGTAATTAAAAGGGTCAAAAAAACGAACGGCGAGAGGGTATAAGCGGGGAAGGGGTATGGGACGTTACGTTAATATTAAATATAAATTAACGTAATAGAAAAAAACCAAATTTTTTAAAAACGATTAAATTAACCTGTTGATTTAAAGGAAAAATATAATTTAAAACTTACTTAAGAAATTAAGGAATTTGTTACGACTTGACGTTTCGGACGTTTCGGTGATTTAAAGAAACGGTTGCAACAACGCCATAGGAGGCTGGTGTTAGCTAGCCAGGGTGCTAAAGCACCTTAGCTACGTTTTGATCGGAGGATAATTGTTCCGTTGCTAGGCTATATAAAAACTGTACGTATACTGAGAAGTAACACAATTAACAGAATATAATAACGCAACTGACATCCTTTATATCTAACAATTAAAAGTTTCATTCGTTTAATTTAAGCAATTATTAATTAGTTATTATTAACACGATATAGGCTGTATATTAATAGCAATTATTTTAATATACTTCAATAATAATAATAGCAACCGTACCGTTCATATTTTTTGTTATTTATAAGAAACCTAAGAATTAGGATCGATTTAAAGGCGAATTTTAATTTAAAACGTACGCCTTTAATATACGGGACTTTATCGATCCTAATCAGTTATTTCCGTAACCTGTTAGATTTATAAAACCCGATATAACTTCCTATCCGAAAAAACGAATTCGCTATATAACGCGGACTAATACCTTATCTTTTTCCTTATCTTTAAAAGGAATTATCGAAAAAATCCATTTTATAAGGCACCTAATAAATACCTTTAAAATAACGATAAAAGGTAAACAAACCTATAATTAAAACTTTACGGGATATACTTATAAGGATCGCAAATACGATATTTTCCGAAAAAATATTAACGACTTTACGAAATAAATCCTGGAGTCTATATTTCCAATAATCAAAAAAATAAGTTATTTTCTAGGGAGAAACTTACGGAAGTAATACGTTAAGACGGCCAAATCCGGCAGGGTGTATGATAGCAAATTTCTAATTAATACTTAACGAAAACACCGAAAAAGGTGGAAATAAGCCGCGAAATTAAGCAAGAAATTAAACGAATAGATTATGAAATAGTAAGAAATAATAACTTAAGGATAGCGATACAGCGTTTTAAAAACGAAAACAATAATTATATAAGTTAACTATTTACACGGACAGGACAAAAATGTGGTCCCACCTCCGGTTTACCAGCCAAACTCATGGTTTTCAATAACCTATTATAACTCCGATAAAAGTCGTAAAATTATTAAAAAAGCATTATTCGATTACATTTTAAAGGCTTTATTTATTAATGTTTATGTTGTATTACGGAAATGTTTGGTAATAAAGTTAATATATACCAAATATGCGTTATGTAAATTAACAATAAAAAATTTAAACTTTTATTAGCAAAAATCTACATTTAAAGTTTGAAATATAATAACTTATAATACAATAGAAGTATATAAATATTAATATTCATTATGTAATCCTTTTGTAAAATATTATATATTATAACTTTTTTAATAATTCTACGATTTTTATCGGAGTTATAATCAGTTGTTGAACATCATGAGTTTGGCTGGTAAACTGGGGGTGGGACCACATTTTTGTCCTGTCATTGTATGTATAACTTTGGCTTTCGTTATAAAGACTTAAATAACCACCTTTTAAATGGCAAAAAAGATTAAAATCGACACCGGAACGATTAATTACCAAAAAATAACGGCTAACTTTCTGGATTACTGGACCATAACCTATCCTTCTTTATTAAGGAATTTTAAGGGTATCATTTCCGACCTTCTACGGGACTTCTGCGGATCTTACTAATCAAGATAATCCTAATTAAGAAGATAATAAACTTTTTAGCCATTAACCGTAAGGTAAACCTTTTAAACGAGGACCGAAACGAAATAATCGAGGAAGTTTTAATACGGACAAAAATATTAACAAACGAAAGCGTAAGGAATTAAATGCTTAAGGTATACGTTATAAAACGTGCCTAAGCCCGATATACAGGCTTTCTTAATGTTATTATACGTTCTTTAATAAAACTTTAACAAAATTTACATTTAGCAAAACGGTTAAAAGATTAATTCGAAATTGGATAATTTCCAATTAATCCTTAAAGAAAAAAAATTAACCGAATATCCAAATATATAGATAATCTAACCACAAAGAAAATAAATTAATTTCTAAAAGGAATAAAACGAATTCTAGCGTACTTCCTAATTATTAATTCACGGGCTACTATAAGCTTATCGTTTTATCCTTTACGGAATTCATTTATTCTGGATTTAAGGTTCATAATATACGTTTTTAACTTTATCAATAGGTTTTTAAATTTCAAACCAACCGTATAAAGCGACAGGGTATACGCAGGTAACAGCTTCGTCCGGATTAAAAGTTACGGAAAGGTTAATGTATTATTTTGAAGCTCTAGCAGTACGAAAGCGTTACGGTTATATAACGTAACCCATTATAAGCAATTTGCCTGCAATTTGATATTATTTCGATAATTCCAAAAGAAAGATTTCTGATAGGATAACCGAAGAACTAACAATTGCATTCGAAATAAATATAATTAAATTATAATTATTTTAACAGGTAAAGTTAATCAATTTATTATCTAAAATATCAACGCAACAACATTTCCCGTAACCCTAGCTACTTATAAACTAAATATTAACATTTCAACGCCGAAACCGCTACGTACCGGTAACAATACTTTATAATACCTACAATTAAGGAATTTAAACTTTAAAGTAATAACTCAGTTATAATCCTATATTAAAAAGGTTAAATTAAAAAATCCTATAATTATCGAATGCTAAATATATAACAAAACGAAAGCTAAAAAGTAAATACGCCGCAAGCCTAAAAAGGGAACTTCCCGATTAAGATAAAAAAATAACTATTAACTTATTAATTTCGAAAAAAAACTTAAAAAGTACAGATACGTTATATTCGCTACCGATAGATACTTAAGCTTCATTTAAGATATTTACCTTGAAAACCGAAAACAAGATACATTAGTTATTACGTTCCGATACCTGTTAAGCGTTTTAAAAAACCAAAACAAAGTCTTTTTACAAGTAATCGAATGTAATAACGAAATTCTAAAAAATTACCTGCTTCGAAAAATCCTCCAATCGCCGTTTTTCAGTATTAGGCTTAAACTTTCAATACTGCATACCCAGGCCTAAAACGGGGGTATGGAACGCTTAAAAGATATAATTAAAGAAAAAGCGACTATTATACGAAATAACGTTAAATTACTTACGTTTTTAATCGTACATATTTTTAAAGCTGCGGTATACCTATATAACCGTACCACCAAATACGTTTTCTTTGGCAAACCCCATACGAAGTTTACTATACTTATTTAACATACAAAAACAACGTTTTAATACTTAATCGCAAGCTTTAATAGGCCCATTTGCGAACTTACGGCTATATAACCTACGTTTTAACGACCGTTGCTATAAAAAAAACAAAAGCTCCAAAAGTTAAATCCCAAAACGTAAATAAGCTTCCTTATTAGTTACCGATTAACCAATATTTACGAAATTTGGAACCCGTTAACGAATAAAGCTATTACCATTCGAAACGTACAGTTTAACGAAAAAGCTACCTTTTTAAGTAATATCAAAAACTTAAAAAACAACCTTTTCCACGTTACCGAAAACGAATTATAAAACTTACTTTAATAAGTTCACGTACCTAATCAGGCCCATAGCCACCTTATATATATAAAAAATAAAAACCTAAATGGAACAATTTAATTATTAACTGGGCAAAAAAAAGAATAACTTCAAAAAGTATAAGCGTCCAAAGTAACGTATAAGATAAGGAAAAACAAACTTACTTATAAAAAAATAATTATTTTTATATAACCGTTATGTTCGAACCATTTCCGTTTCTTAGACTATCGCCGCCGTTAACGTTTACCTTAATAACTACTATAATTATTACGCCGACGGAAAAAATAAAGGAAACCCTGAGTTTTTATTATCTTATTTAACTTAAAGTAACGGTAAAAAATAAAAGCCCCTTACGGGTTATAAACGTAAACTCCCCGTACGTTCCGTATCGAAAAAATAATTATCGGTACGATTATAGGGTATAAAAAACTGCGTTTAATGCGGAACGGAAAACCTACTTTATTAATACGATCGATAATTAGCCGATATGCTACGGAAACAAAAAAAAATTAACCCGAAACTTACGCTACCTTAATCGGAAAGGTTCTAATATACCAAAAACAAAGTCAAAAATAAAAGTACTACCTAAGTTGCAAAGCCGGGTATATAAGCGAAACTTACCGCCGTTTCCGAAAAACCCTAAAAAGCTAAGTATATACTTGTTAAAAAAGTTATTTCTAAAAGTTAAAAAGGTCCACTTACAAAATCACAGAAATATATAATTTTAGAAGCTCGTCGATTAGTTTGTTATTAAACAAAAATAAGTTCAAATATATGTAAATATAGGTTTATAAATTTAATAAACATAATTAATTCCAAAAATACAAAACCTATTTCGTAGTACTAAATAATTAATAACTTAAAAATCTTTATAAAAATACTTTCGGAATACCCTTAACGTAACAAAATACTCTTAATTAAAAAAACCTTATACGGTTTAAAAAATTGCTATTGTTTTAACAAAAAAACTTCATTAAGACATTTAAAAACTTAAAACTTAACCCCATTCCTTATAAACTTTATTACTTTATTCGTTAAAGGGTACTATTTTTTTTCTACGTCGACGGTATTGTCACCGTGTATAATAAAAAAAACTAAGCCTTCGTCAATCGGTTAATCCAGCAAATACAAAAACGGTACACCTTTATAAAAAGTAAAAACCTATAGTAATTCTTAAGTATGGAAATAATTAAAACCAAACCTAATCGAAAAAATAATAAAAATATGGTAATTAACGCCCCGAATTCTTCAAGGCGTTAAGGGGGTATGTTAGCTAGCCAGGTGTGCTAAAGCGCCCTAACTAGCTCTGATCGGAGAATATATGTTCCGTTACTAGATTACACAAAAGCAGTACGTATGCTGAAGCACTTGCGCAATCAGCTCAATACAATAACGCAACTGAGATCCCTTATATCTGACAGGAGCAGCCACATATAGGCTTCAGCTCCTTTGTCTTGCAATCCTAGGGCCACATCAAAGCCCTTTAACTCCTTTTACCGCTCCTTCCAACAAATCACCTTAACTGCCGACATATAACAATTTAAAAAAACCGCCTTAATTATTAACATTTATATTCAGCTAGGTAATGTGCTATTGAGATTTCTAGCTATGTAGACCTGTTATCACTGTATACATACACGCCGAGGTATAACGATGCAACCGGAAAGCACCTTCTAAAAACTATACCCATAGGCGTGCCGGATAAAAAACCGTATAGGAATCTTGAACATGATGACATATTAATAGATATACACGATATATTTTGATTCGTTGTAGCTAGAGCTTAGCTCCAGCGGCCCAACCATTCCAATTGATGCCAAACACGATTGGAAACGCAAGCGCTTCCGCTAGTCCGTGCGCTGGGCTTGGCAACCCAAAGCACGCTGTCCCAAGCTGGATTCGAACCAGCTGCCTCTCGCAAGTTGTTGGTTGCCGAAGCCAACAACAGGCGAAACGAGACATACCCAAGCTTGCGATCACTGATTAACATTTATATTATTACGTTTATAATTAAGTCGTTTAAAATATTAACAATGATAATTACCAAATATAACTTCAAAAGCCGTTGATTTAATATAAAAATAACCCTTTTAAACGTTTTCCGTAAAAGTTAAATTAAATTTATCCGCGTTTTTTAAATAATTTAAAAAAAGGTATAATTACAAAAATCAAAATAAGCTTTATTTTATTTTTAGAAAAGCCGTATTTGTTTTGTAAAAAACTGCGTACGTTTTTTCTTATATTTTTCGTTAATGATTTGGTATTTCTCCATTATCGAAAACATTAAAAAATAATTATTAAAGTAATCGAAAAATTCAAAGTAACACATAAACTTAAAAATTAAAACAAAATAAATTAATTTCCCGCTATTAGAGCAATTCGGAATAAATCGAAAAACCCGATTTTTTAATGCATAACTTTTATATTAAAGAAATCGCTATTCGTTTTGGGCTTACGAGTAACGTGTACGTTTTTCCAATTTGCTTCAAAATTAAAAATCTATTTTAATAACGGAATTATTTTTAAAAAAAATATATTAAAAGTTTTTAAAAATGCGTAAACTTTATTTTATATACCATAATAATAATTTACTTAAACATAATTTACGTAACGTCCTACACAAGCGAGCGAGCCACACAAACGAGCAAGCCAAGTTTTGGCATTTCATAACAATAAATCCAAATAATTCAACAATAACACATCGCATTAATTAAAATTAATCGGATTCTTTTTCGCTAAACGTATCTATAACTTCGTCACAAATATGCGCATTATGTCCAGGCTTGCCGCAAACGTTACATTTCCGTTCCTTGGTTTTAACCTTTTTGTAACGACCCCCTCCAGCTGCTGTTAGCTGTATTTTTTTACCACCCCTTTTTTTTAAGCCAAAAAAGCTTGTTTTTTTTTGTATAGTAAATGTTCCTTTTTCTTGAAAACGTTTGTTTTTTGTCCTGCGACGTTTACTTAAGATATGGTTCATTTTGCGTAATTGGGCAGCTTTTTCCCGAAAAAAACATTTTCGTACAAAAATAACAAATTACTTTTGGTTAAAAAATTAACCGATTTAGTTATTTGTTGTTTTGACAAGTTACCCTGCGGAATTCCAATTTTTTTTTGCAAATAACGTCCTTGCCTCGTTACTTTTTTAATATTTCTAAAGGTTTTCGCGAACAGGGAACGAATCGAACCGGCGGAGGTTAACGGGGAAACGGTCGGCGTAGGCACAACTGAAGGAATTTCGAGGTCGGAAAAAACGTTATTGGGATCGAATAAAACAAGACCAGCTTTTGCAAATCCAGATTTGATATTATCGGACGTTATGGCAGCTTTAAACGCGTCGTAGAAGCCGGCAAGAAAATCTTTTTTGGCAATATAGATATAATAACGTCGCATTAGGTTTTCGATATACCGCGAATAAGCGCGTTTTAAAACAGAAAAACAAAATACGTCAAAAGGTTAAAGCCGATAGAAGGAATGCGCGGGCATATAAAAAGTAATAATGTCGTAGTTGGCGTAATATTTTTCGAATTTTATCGAATAATAGCTTTCGTAGCCGTCGAAAATAAGAAAACGTTTCGAACCTTTCGTACGCGTCCGAGTATGTTTATCAAAATGCTGAATTTATTTTAAATTTAATTCGTTTATTATTTAATTATTATGGCTTATACCGAGCCTTTAATTAGTTAATAATTGGTTATCGCGGTACCAGGACCTAAAGTGATTTTTTCCCGTTATAATAATAAATAGCGGTAAAGCCTAACTTTAGAAATTAATAGCCTGGATAACTGTAACTTATTCTTTATTTCCTTATTAAGCTTGTTTAGGTTTTTTACGTTTTTCGGTATTGGTAATTACCATGCCCGTTGTTATAAAAAGCCCTATTAAAAATCCAGTTTCGTCAAAATTGTAAATATTTTCTTTTACGATGCCGTATTTTGCGATAATAGCCCGAATAAGTTCGAACTATTTGCGAAATATTTCCGGATTTTCGTATAAGACCCGTTAATAATCGATCTTCCGATTTAAACGCGTTTGGAGTTTTTTTTGCCGTTTAATAAAGTTCGACGCCCAGTTAATTTTAACGCGTTTTGTAACGCGTTAAGCCAGTAATATATTGGCCATATCTTTAATATGCTAAAACCGGACAGGAAACGCTCGCGTATTTAAGTTAAGGATTTTTTCGATAATAGATTTCTCTTCGGTCGGCGTTAGCTTTCGCGAATTGGGAATATTATCGGTTCGGGCGTATCGACCGTGGTATCGGGCTTTCAAAGTAGATTCGGGAACTTTATATATAAAATGCAACTTTTTAAAAGTAAGTTTCGGGTCTTTTTTTTTAACTTGGATAATTAAGTTCATCCTAGCTTTTTTTGTAAGACGTTCTATGTTGTTGGCGTTAAGAAATTCATGATCAAAGTTGGAAAGTTAAAAAGTTGAGAAATCTGGCTCGCTCGCTTATGTGGCTCCCTTGCTTGTGTGGGACGTTAACCTTTTTGTTATTAAAATTTATAGTTAATATATCTGCCAAATATATAATAAAGGTTAATACAATATTTTAATATTTATATTATATGAATTTCAAATATTAAGTACGGAAATATAAATAAAGAAACCCACACTTTATTAATCTTTAAAATCCTTTTTTTTACTAATACCCCCGAAATATAAAAAATCTTTTCAAAGTTATATACTATTTTTTTCGCAAATATAATTATATAAAGATGTAATTTATTAAATAATTATAACGACTTCTATAATAAAAATATAATTATTTACGTAAAATATATAATTAAAAATGTAATTGTTAAACCTTTACTACGTAATTTGAAATTAACAATAAAATAATTATAAACTTTTATTTGGATATAAATAATCAATAATCGAATTAAACATAACGGAAAATAAAAAATTGATATCTGGTTACGTTACGTTAATAAATAAAATATGTAATTACGTTAAAAGCAAATCTAGGAAATTTGTTAATGTTATTTATATACTTATTAATTAAATATTTATTATTAAATTCATAAGGGCTTTTTTAAAATTGAAATTTGGGTATTTTTTTTTCATTTTTAGATTTTACGGTAACGTCCCACACAAGCGAACGCAACACACAAGCGAACGCAACACACAAGCGAGCGCAACACTTTCTGGCACTTCCTAGCAATACACCCAAATAACTTAACCACAACACATCCAACTAATTCCAATTAACCGTATTATCTTTCGCTGACCGTATCTACAGCTTCTGGACAAGTACACGCATTATATCAAGGCCTGTTGCGGACGCCAGGTTGCCATTTTTTCTTTTTAAGCCGACCGCGACCGACTAACTTTAGCAATTGTTAACAGCAATTTTCTGCCATAATTTTTTTGCTGGCTAAAAGACCTTGTTTATTTTATATAGCAAATATTTATTTTTCTGGAAAACGTTTGTTTTAATTATTTTATTATGCAGGCATTAAACCGTTACGAAATTAAGTCCGATACGCCCTGCCAGACGCCCTGCTAGACGCCCCGTATAGACCCCCCAACATGCCCATAACGCGTTTCCAACGCGTCCTATAACACGTTTTCCGACGTATATCTTTAACGTATTAAAGCCGGACAAGAAATGCTCGCGTATTTGGGTTAAGGATTCGGTCGAAAATAATTATTTAGTCGGTTGGTTTTGGGTCGTACGAAATGGGGGAAATATTAACTTGGACGCGATAGGCGCTGGTCGGTTACGAAAGGATTAACAGGAAGGAATGGTAATATGGCGTCCATAACAAACCTTGATATAATGCGTGCATTGATCTAAAAGCTGTAGATACGGTCGGCGAAAGATAATACGGTTAATTGGAATTAGTTAGATGTGTTATGGTTGAGTTAATTGGGTGCATTGCTAGGAAGTGCCAGAAAGTGTTGCGTTCTCTTATGTGTTGCGTTCGCTTGTGTGGGATGTTAAGCGTTTTCGGGAAATTATTAAAATAAATAAAATACGTAATGTTGTAATAAACTTAAAGCTTTAAAAAGAAACTGTTCTTATTAATTGAAAAAATAAACAAAACCAATAAAGCGGAAAAGTTAACTTATTGTTATTACTACGAAAGCAGGAGCAAATGAAAAGTTTGCCTAATTAAGGTTAACATTTGCGCGCGTACCGTAATAAGGCTACCGGTAGGTGTCAGCTAGCAAGGGTGCTAAAGCACCCTAGCTACGTTTTGATCGGAGGATAATTGTTCCGTTACTAGGCTACACAAAAGCTGTACGCGTACTGCAAAGCTGCACAATTAGCTGAATACAATAACGCAACTAATATCCCTTATATCTAACAATTAAGAATTTTATTCGTTTAATTCGAACAATTATCAATTAATTAACTCGTACTAAAACGATATAAGCTATATATCAATAGTAATTATTTTAATATACTTCAATAACAACAATAACGACCGTACCGTCGACGTCTTCCGTTATTTACAAGGAACCCAAATACTGGGACCGTTTTAAAAACAAATTCCAATTTAAAACACGCGCTTTTAATTTTTGAGATTATATTAATCCTAATTAAAAGTTTCAATAACTTACTAAACCTACGAAACCCGATATAACCTCTTACCCAAAAACACGAATTCGTATAACGCGAACTAATATCTTATTTTTATTTTCGTTTTTAAAAAAAACTACCGAAAAAATCGAGCTTACGGGTTATCTAACAAATACCTTTAAAATAACGACCGAAAGCAAATAAGCTTATAATCAGGATTTTACGGAATTTACCTACAGAAACCGGAAGTACGATATATTTTGTAAAAATATAAATATCTTTACAAATTAAATGCTTAAAACGGTATTTTTAATAATTAAAAAATAAACCTTTTTCCAGAAAAGAATTTACGAAAATAGTACGTTAATATTGGTTAAATCCGGTAAGGTATACGACAACAGGCTCTTAATCAATACCTAACGAGAATACCGACAAAAACTAAAGCAAACCTCGAAATTAAGCAAAATACTAAACGAATAAATCGTAAAATAATAAAAGATAATAACTTAAAAACAGAGATACGGAATCCTAAAAACGAAATTAACAGTTATATAAGTTAACGATTTATATACAGCAGTATTTTATTTTATGGAAAATTAAACAACTACCTGTTAAAGAATACGGAAAGCTAAGATTAAAAACGGTACGATCAGCTACTAAAAAATAACTGCTAACCTTTTAAATCACTAGGTTATAACCCATCTACTATCTATTTCCCGAAATATTAAATTAACGTTCCCGACGTTCCAAGGAACCCTTAGGGATATTTTTACTTAAAAAATCCTAATTAGGAAAATAACAAGCCCAAAAACAGGCCATCAAACTCGAAACGAGGTAACCGTAAAGGTTCCCATACGGACCGAACCCTAACAAACGTAAACGAAAGAAATCGAACGTATAAGATATCCGTTACAAAGTATGCTTTAACGTTACATACAGGTTATTTTAATAATTTTATACCTTCCTTAAAAAGGCCGCGGCAAACTTCCAATTTATTAATCCAATAATATTATTAATTAAAAACCGAATTACTTTTAATTAATTTTTAAAAAAAAATTAACCATACATCCAAATTTATAGATAAACTAACTACTTAAAAAACGGATTAATTCCTAAAAGAAGTAAGACGCATTTTACCGTACTTTTTAGTTATTAATTAACAGGCTGCTATAAACGTTACGTTTTACCTCTGAAAAAATTCGTTTATTTTAAACTTAAAATTTACGATATATAGCTTTAACTTTTTTAACAGGTTTCTAAATTTTAAGCTAATAATATAAGGTAATGGAATATACGCAAATAACAGGTTCGTTCCGATTAAAAGTTACGGAAAAATTAATATATTACTTTAAAACCTTAACGGTACGAAAACGTTACGGTTATATAATGTAACTTATTACGAAAAATCGCCTATAACATAGTATTATTTCGACCGCTCCGAAAAAAGGTTTCAAGTAGAATAACCAAAAAACTAAAAACTATATTCGAAATAAATATAATTAAATTATAACTACTTTAACAAATAAATTCGATTAATCTATTATCGAATATATTAACGTAATAACGTTTCCTATAATCTTAATTATTTACAAACGAAATATTAACTTAAAAACGTCAAAATTACTACGTACAAATAACGGTCCCTTGTAATATCTCCCATTAAGCCACCTAGGGCTTAAAGTAATTACTCAGTTATAATCCTATACCAAAGAAATCCGACTAAACGGTTCTATAACTGCCAAATACCAAGCATGTAATAAAGCAAAAGCTAAAAGGCAAATACGCCGCGAACTTAAAAATGGAACTTCCCAATTAAGGCAAAAAATAATTATTAACTTTATTAATTTCAAAAAAGCCTTAAAAATATAAATACGTTATATTCGCTATCGATAAATATTTAGGCTTTATTTAGAATATTTGCCTCAAAAACTAAAAGCAAGATATATTAATAATTACATTCCGGTACCTTTTAAACGTTTTAAAAAACCAAAATAAAGTCTTTTTACAGATAATCAAATTCAATAACGAAATTTTAAAAAATTATTAACTTCGAGATATTTTCTAGTCGCCTTTTTTCAATATCATACTTAAACCTTTAGCACCATATATCCAGGCCTAAAATGGGGATACAAAATGCTTAAGAGATATAATCTAAAAAGAAGTAACTATAATGCAAAATAACGTTGAATTACCTGCATTTTTAATCGTATATATTTTTAAAATTACAATATACTTATATCACCGTACCCCTAAATACGCTTTTTTTAACAAACCTTATACAAAATTTATCATATTTACTTACCGTACAAAAACGGCGTTATAATATTTAATCGCAAGCCTGAATAAATCCATCTACAAACTTACGGCTATATAACTTACGTTATAACGTTTATTACCATAAAAAAACAAAAGTTCCAAAAATTAAATTATAAAACATAGATAAACTTCTTTACCGGTTACCGAGTAACGAATATTTACGATATTTGGAACCTTTAACGAATAAAGTTATTATTATTCGAAACGTACAATTTAACGAAAAAGTTACCTTTTTAAGTAATGTCAAAAACTTAAAAAAACAACTTCCTCTACGTTACCGAAAACGAATTACAAAACTTATTCCAACAAATCTACGTACTTAATTAGGCTTACGGTTACCTTATATATATATATATATATATATATTTACAAAAAAAATAAAAACCTAAGTGAAATAATTTAATTAACGGATAAATATAAAAAAATAATTTTAAAGTAACATTAACGTTAAAAGCTTAGAGCAAAAAGCAAAACCAAATTATACGTAAAAAACTAATTATTCTTATACGACAGTTATATTTAAGCTATTACCATCTCTTAAATCGTCATTTCCGCCAGCATCCACCTTAATAACTGTTATAATTATTACACCGACGGAAAAAAAAAAAGCAACCTTAAGTTCCTATTACGCTATTTAACCCAGAATAACGGTAAAAAACGAAAATACCCTAAAGGTTCTAAACGTAAACTTCTCGTACGTTCCGTATCGAAAAAATAATTATCGATACAATTACAAGGTATATAAAGCTGCGTTTAATACTAAACGATTAACTTATTTTATTAATACAATCAATAATCGGCCGGCAAACTACGGAAACTTAAGAAAAGAAATAACTTAAAATTCGCGCCATTTTAATCGAAAAGGCTTTCATGTATTAAAAATAAAATTAAAAGTAAAGGTACTACCTAGGTCACAAAACCGGGTATATAGGGGAAATTTACTACCATTACCGAAAAGCCATTAAAAGCTAAGTACATACCCGTTAAAGAAGTTATTCCTAAAGACCGAAAAGGCCTATTTACAAAATTATAAAGTTATAGAGCTCTGGGAGGTCGTCGATTAATCCGTTACTAAAAGGAAACAGGTTTTAAGATATATATAAATATACGTTTATAAATTAAATAAATATGGCTAACTTTAAAAATATACAGTACGTTTCGTTATATAAAATAATTAACAACTTATTACTTATAACAATACATACGCAATTACCTTAACCGGAAAATCCTTTAAATCTTTAATAATTATTACGGTTAAATTTGACCTAAAGTTTAAGTAATATAACGTTATAAATACTTTCATTAACGCATATTTACTGTTATGACCCAACACGTCTTGGCCTCCACGAACGGTCAAGACAGGGATTCTCCAACTTGGGTTACGTGCGCGGTTACGTGCAAAAGCGAAAAGATCGCTAGCGAGTCTAGCGATCCAGGGAGCGAAAAGATCGCTAGCGAGTTTAGCGATTTAGGGAACGAAAAGATCGCTAGCAAATCTAGCGATTTTAGGATTTAGTAAGACAACCTGCCAGTATATAGATACGCTTATTATCTTTTATAAAGTTTTAGATAATACCAGTTTATAATATAACTTGGTTACTTAAATTACCTTTAATTATTTGATATTACCAGACGTAACTAATATTCCCGTTATTACTTAATTTTTTATAATATTACTGTTAACATAAACCCGTACGATTAGGTTTAATAATTGGTTAATTAACCCAGCCGTTATACGTTATAAGTTTTTGTTTAATGGTATAGTTAGATTTTAAGCAATACCTCGAATCGTTATTATATCGACTAGCATTTAAATAATCGCAACTTAGGAATTTACGGTTTAGCAGCTTTAAGATAAGGTTAAGGAGCTCGAAATTGTCGTTTAACAACTTACCGATTAAATAACCGCATTAATAGGTACTCGCAAAATAAAGCCTAAAAAGCCAGGACTTTATAATGGAAAGGGAAACGTTCAAAGTTTCCTAACCCAGGCTCGGGTTTATATCCGCTTAAAAAGGTTTACCGATCCAGCGGACCAAATTCTCGCCGTTACAACCTGTCTAGAAGGAGACGCTTTCGACTGGTTCGAACTTACCATAAGAAACTTTTTAAAGAAAGAAAAATCCGATTAGGAGAAGGTTATTAAAGAAATCTTCTTTACTTACGTTAATTTCGAAAAGAAAATTAAAAACAACTTCGAAAATTTAGACGAAAAACGAGTTGCAACCTAGCAGATCTTTTAATTACGCCAGAAAAAACCAGCTTCCAAGTACGCTGTAAAGTTTAGGAACTTCATGGCTAAAGTAGAATGGATGGATAATAAAAACGATACCTTAATCGACGTGTTTTACAAAAGCTTAAAAAAAATGTTAAAGATAAAATTATCAAATTTTTACGACTTACGATATTCGATAAATATATTACCAAAGTAATAAGAATCGATAAACGGTAATTCAAAAAGTAACAAAAAAAACGAAAATATTTTACCTTACGGATTAAATATTTCAAGGCTAATTAAAGGAAAAAATGCAAAATATCTTTTATTTCTTACGGAACAGTTCCAGAACTTATGGAAATTGGCATTATATAACGACAAAACATAAGCTAAGTTAAGTGTTATAATTACGATAAAATAAGACATATTATACGATATTACAAAGCGCCGTTAAAAAACGACAAAAAAATATATTAAACCCCAGTACCAGAAAAGCTATTAAGGAATTCTAGCGGTAATAAATAAGTTAACATAATCCGTATTTGCGATAATAATAAACAAGAAAAAATATAACAGGGATTAAAAGCAACCAAAAACCTATTTTAAGTAATAATTAAACGATAACGATCCGTTATAATAAAATGGTTAGTAAAATACCAAAAATAAAAGGAGTTTTTTACTTCTAAACCTTGCTTACGATTATAAAAAAAAAACAAAAACGGTACGAACAGTTAGAATTAAACATATAAATTAAGAAATACCACGGTTAAAACAAGGCCTTATTACCAGGAACGCCTAACCGGCATGGGAAATTACATGTTATTTATTACAAACAAGCCTATTACCCTTAACACAAAAAATAACAAAACGACATCCAACGCCGTATTATACGTATATAATACCAAAGATTCGACTTTTAGAACCAAACCGGAAGCAACCCCAGAAATCAGCGATAATACCGTTACCTACGCATGATAACATTACAAGATACCATCGACATCCTTACCGCAAAAGGAAGCTGGCCTAAAAGCAAAAGTTACCCAGAAAAGGACCCGATATATCACTTCGAAACATGTAACCATAAAATACAAAAAAAATGGCTTTATCAGACAGTTATAAAAGCAGCACGGAAAACTCTCAATAACCTACAGTTCCAGTTAGCGTTTACGATTAGTTCTAGGAAACAATAAGAATTTCGAAAGGAGATATAATCTCGACAGGAAAATATGGCCAAATATGACGTATAGTATTAACAATGGTCTAACAGCCTAAACAGCTGGATAACAAGGCTAAACCATTCGAAAAAAAGCATAATCGAATAAATTAAAAAGGATATTGTTACCCTAAAACAATACAACAAATTATTCGATATACGTACCATAGAACTAAAAGCAACGCTACGACGTCAAAAAAAGCATATTAAACAGCTGCAAACAAGGGTTAAGCAACTAGAAAACCCAAAAAACAAACGCTACCTGTAAAAAAACTACAGAATAACGGAAACTAAAAAAATTAACATAAACCCCTTAAAAAAGCTTTATATACGATAATAAAAGGCAAAAACGATCCTATTACCTTGAAAATACACATTAGAATATATTAGTATACCGCAATAATAAATTACGGAACTTTAAGCGCTAATTACATTATCCCGAAATTAATAAATTAACTTAAATTACCATAAAAGGATAAGAAAAACCTTTACATCGCCGAAAACGCCAAAAATTAAACATTTACTTATAACAATAAGAAAATTATACGCAAAATTAATTACCTCAAGATTTTTGTTAACGGACGAATCCAAACGGTTAATTTCGATATCATTCCGTTAAGAAACTACGATATAATTTTAAGAAAACCATAGTTGCATCAATATAACCCCTTAATCAATTAAAATACTGGCCAGGTAAAATTCGTTTCATATTCTATCGGCAAACAAAAAAAATAAACGAAATCTCCACATTCGATCAGCAACGAAAAAAATAACGAATACAAACATAAAAACACGACAAATACCTTACCACCCAAAAAAATACGACATAAAAAAAAAGCATAACAAACGCATTCAACACATCATAGCCACTATCCGGGTACAACTTTACGACGTAAACGAAATTTTAAAACATTAACCCGAAAAGCCAAAAGAAAACATGGCTAATATACCACCACAATATCGCAAATACAGGCAACTATTTCAAAAAAACTCGAAACAAAACTACCAAAACATAACAAATGGGACCATAAAATAATCCTTCAAAAAAGCACCTTACCTAAATTCTACCCCATTTACAATCTCAACGCAACAAAACTTCACACCCTACGGAAATACCTGGAAAACAGATTCCAAAAAGGATGGATTCGACGATTTATATCCTTAATAAGGTATCCTATATTCTTTATACCTAAAAAAAACGGCAAATTACGACTAATAATAAACTATCGGTATTTAAACAGCATTACCGTTAAAAATAAAACCCCTTTATTATTAATTACCGAAATAAAAAATCGCTTACAAAAAACCAAATAATTTACCGCTTTAAATCTTAAAAACGGGTATAACCTAATTCGAATCAAGCTAGGTCACGAATGAAAAACGGCTTTCAAAACGAAATACGGACTATATAAATATTTGGTCATACTAATAGAACTTACGAACATACCAGCAACTTTCCAAAAAATGATTAACTATATACTTAGGAAATATCTGGATATTTTCGTTATGTATTACTTAAACAATATCTTAATCTTTTCAGAATCGGAAAAAGCATATATAGAACACGTTTATCAAATTCTTTAAACCTTACAAAATACCACTTTGTTAATTAACGCAAAAAAAAGCCAGTTTTATACGCAAAAAATGGAATACCTAAAACATATCATCACCCTAAAACATATTAAAATAGACCCTAAAAAGATTACAGCAGTTACCGAATAACCAAAACCTACCACAATAACAAAGGTACAGGTATTCATTAAATTCGCTAACTATTATCGAAAATTTATTAAATATTTCAATAGAATTACGATACCACTGTCAAATTTAACCAGGAAAAGAAACGAATTTAAATAAATAACGAAAACGGAAAAAGCTTTTTAACAGCTTAAAAACGTAATTACTAATAAACCGGTATTGATCAT
Source organism: Monosporascus sp. 5C6A (assembly GCA_004155035.1). Taxonomy (NCBI): domain Eukaryota; kingdom Fungi; phylum Ascomycota; class Sordariomycetes; order Xylariales; genus Monosporascus; species Monosporascus sp. 5C6A. The sequence goes on along the minus strand of QJOB01000203.1, from coordinate 98,081 downwards.
ATACGATCCAAATCGTTTAGTTAAACTAAAAACCGATTTTTCGGATTATATATTAGGTACAGTAATCGGATACCGAAATAATTAAGAAATACTTTACCCGATTACTTTCTACTTTTACAAGTTAAAAGGAACGGAATTAAATTACGGCATTCCCGACAAAGAATTTATAACCATTATTAAAGCTTTGCGAAAATTTAAACATATACTTAAAAGGAACCTCCATCAAACCAAGGTCTACATTAACCACAAAAACTTTACCCGTTTCACCACCATACGAAAACTTACAGGACGACAATTACGCTACGTAAAAAAGCTGGCTAAGTATGATTTTATCATCATATACCAAAAAAGCTCTAAGAATAATAAAGCCGATACTTTCAGCAAGCAACCTGACCTAAAGGAGAAGTTAATTAAAGTCAGCCACAGAATTTTCGATGTTACCCTAAAAGGATATCTGAAATTACGATAAATTATAACAATCAAGGCAATACCCCTTAACCTACATCAGAAAATTTAACAATATAACGACAGTCTACTCGAAAATCAAAAGATAAACAAAATGCAGGTTCCAAAAAATTATTAAGAAAATCTGATATAGGATATATATCAACACCCACTTTACGGATATCCAGGGATTTACAAAACCCTAGAACGACTATAGCGCATTTATTACTTTCTTAAAATAAAAACGGCGGTACAGAAAGTCAGAAAATAATACGATATTTACGCTAAAACTAAAGCTTTACGATATAAACCATATAAAAAACTGCAACCACTTCCAGTTTTACAGTAACAATAAGATGCGATTACCATAAATTTCATTACCAAACTTCCCTTATCCGAAAATCCAGCGATAAAAATGCATTATAACAATATTTTCGTAATCGTCGACCGATTCACTAAATTTTCCTATTTTCTTCCATACCTCGAAAATACGAACGCAAAACAAATGGCATATATCTTTTTCCGACATATCTTCAGCATACATAAATTTCCGACAGAAACACTACGTTTACCTCTAAATTTTAACAAGGCTTAATAACATAAATCGGCCTAAATTATAAATTATCCAACGCATTCAAACCCTAAACAAATGGGTAAACAAAACGCCTAAATTAAATACTGGAAACCTACCTACGATATTACATCAATTACGAACAGAACAATTAAGTTAAAAAGCTACTAATAACCTAATTAACTTACAACACCAGCCATTACGAAAGCATTAAAATAACCCTAACAAACGTCAATTTTGGCTTTATACTAGAAATCTACAAAAAAACACGTAACAATAACTTAGTTAATATAAAGGCCATTTTAACATCAAAACAGCTCAAACAGTTACACGCAAAAATAAAAACAGAACTTAAATTTATCCGTAATTAAATAAAAAAATATTACAACCAAAAAAAGTTAAAAGGATTAACCTTTTCCAAAAAAAAGATAATTTACCTAACTACAAAAAATATCAAAACCAAACGCCCGAATTAAAAGTTAAATTTCAAATATATCGGCCTATACAAAATCGCCAAAAAAATTTCAAAAAATAATTACAAATTGGAATTACTACCGAAGGTTAAACTTTATCCAGTTTTTCATGTTTCTTTACTAAAATCAGCAACAGATATTATTAAGGTTAATACGGGATAAAAAAACAAAGCAGAAAAAGATATACCAATATACAAAATAAAAAAAATCCTGGATATACGCAAAAAGGATACACTTACTTAATACCTAATCAAATAAAAAAAACATCCAAACTTCGAAAATACCTAAAAACCCACCAAAAATATTATAAACGCCTAACGTTTCCTAAAAAACTTTTACCAGCAACGACGGAACCAAAAATAACGTCCTAATTAAAGTCGTCCGGGACGGCATTAACCGCGGACCAGTTAATCGGGTCGGAAGGTTATATTTTTACGATTGAACCCGTACCCTCTTATTCTTGCTTTTGTTTCTTACGTTCCAATCGTTCCAATTTTTCGAGGTTGTCGATATCCCGTATTACAGCCTTCATTATTTTATCGTGCCACATTTTCTTTTGTTTCCAAATTCGACGTATGCAAGCTTTAATTAGCTTTTCGGCTTCCATAATAACCTTAAATTCCTCCTCCAGTTTTTTGTATTAAAAAGCAATTTTTTGAAGTTACGTAAGGCTTAAACCCCGTACGTCACAATTACCTTAATCGTAACAAATACACAAAAAATAACGGGAAAAGTCCGTTTTAAAAACCTTACAAACCAAATTTCGACGTTCACAATAAAAACAAGGAGCCATTTAAATAAAACCTAAAAAAACAACGGAAAGCAAACTATTGCGTTACTTAATTTTCACTTTAAAAAAAAGTTTAACAAGTTTCTAGATTTTGTTAACCATTTTCGCGTCGGTAAAACAAAAAAAAGGAAAAACTTATAATTTTCGGAACGAAGATTTCGGAAAGGAAAAATCGTATTATAACCTAACACGTCTTAGCTTCCACGAACGGTTAAAACAGGGATTTTCCAACTTAGGTTACGTACGCGGTTACGTACAAAAGCGAAAAAATCGCTAACGAGTTTAGCAATCCAGGAAACGAAAAAATCGCTAGCAAGTCTAACAATCTAGGAAACGAAAAGATCGCTAACGAATCTAGCAATCCTAAGATTTAATAAAACAACCTGCCAATATATAGATACGCTTATTATCTTTTATAAAATTCTAAATAACACCAACTTATAATACAACTTGGTTACCCAGATTACCCTTAATTATCTGATATTACCAGACGTAATTAGTATTTCCGTTATTACTCAGTTTCTTATAGTACCACTGCCAACATAAACCCGTACGACTAGGTTTAACAGTTGGTTAACTAGCCCAGCCGTCACATTTACCTTACGAAATATACATGAAAACGCCTCTAAAATACCCTTAACGTAACTAGATATTCCTAATTAAAAAGGCCTTATATGGCCTAAAAAACTTACCGTTATTTTAATAAAAAACTCCATTAACACGCTTAAGGATTTGGAACTTAAACCCGTTTTTTATAAACCCTATTACTTTATTCGTTAAAAGGTGCTTTTATTTTTTTTCGACGACGATATTATCGTTACGTATAATAAGAAAAACTCAGCCTTTATTAATCGGTTAATCCAGCAAATATAGAAACGGTATACCTTTACAAAGGGTAAAAACCTTTTAATAATTCCTTAAAATCGAAATAAAAAAAATAAACCTAATAAAAAAAATCTAACTATCCTAATCCGATTTTATAAACAAACTAACTAACTTAATCCCTAAAACATTTTTAAATAACTTTCTAAAAACGCCAATAACAAAAGGAAGTTATTATCAAATCCTAATCTAACCTATTCAAGCTTTATTAACAAATACCAAAAAAGAAATCGGTTTTATTCTATACGTCGCAATCTATACGCAACTTAATATATCTTTTTTAATATCCCCACTTGCCCGATTTAACCAGAATCTTAATAACGTATACCATAAGGCAGATAATCGTATTATACGATATTTAATCGGTACCAAAAAGCTAACGTTACAGTTCGGCGGCAAGAACTTAATAAATACCTAAAGCAACGCCTTTTTTATAAATAATATAATCGATCGAACAAACTCTCAACTTTACGTTATAAAATTATTTAAAAATATAATAAAATAACGCACGAATAAACAAAATACAGTAATTATTTCCATAATCGAAACGGAATTATTATTTTTTACGCAGGTTGCTAAAAAAACCTTATTCGTTTTTTAACTAATTGAAAAGCTAGGAATTAGCTTAAATGCAGGATTTTTAAATATATGGTATAATAATTAACAAACTATAAGGCTTATTAACGCCAACGTCGTTTTTTAACGGACAAAGCTGCAATATATAAATATATATAACCACTAACTGCGAAAAGCAGCAAAAAAACGTTTAATTAAAATGGATTATACGCTTATAAGCGATATATTAGCTACTGGATTAATTAAAACCTTATTTAAGAACTTTTAAACACTTTAAAAAGCAACTTAAAATAGTGGATATTACAAAAACCTTAAATTCGCCAAAGAAGACTTTAAGAGTAATTTTTAATAAGGAATTAACTAATTAAAATGATATAATTACCGGAGGAAAGATTAAATGGAAAGCTGTAATTCTAAAGAATAATAAAAATGTAGCGATCAACGCTTCGAATTCTTCAAGACGTTAAGGGGGTATGTCAGTTAGCAAGGGTGCTAAAGCACCCTAGCTACGTTTTGATCGGAGGATAATTGTTCCGTTGCTAGGCTATATAAAAGCTGTACGCGTACTGCAAAGCTGCACAATTAGCTGAATACAACAAAGCAACTGATATCTCTTATATCTAACAGTAGACGTAGCTATAGCGGTAGGTATATTTATTATTATTACTTTTTTTTCAATTTTTCGAAAAATATACGGATAACGGCCCGAAAGCAATTAATGCTTTGCGATTATAATTAGCATTTTTTTCCAGATTGCAAAAAAGGGAATAAGCGAAAAAAAAAGTTTATACGGCAAAAAACGTCGTTTTCGAATGTTTTTACGAAGCGTACGGTAACCCGACGCGCGGTAACAGGACTGTAATTAATAATTAATAAAAAGAAATTTAATTATAAAGAAGATATATATACCGGAAAGCAAATATGCCCGAAAATATAACGTTAATAACGGTTTTTTATTACGGCGTCGTAATACGCCTTATCGGAACGGCCGGTAAGTACTAAACGTAAGTAATTTAAATACGGTACGGTATGGCGAACGCCGTACGCAGGGCGCGTGCATAACGTACGCGAAGGTAAGGACGGCGTAATAACGGCGGGCGTAACGGGCGGTAACGTAACGGGCGGTAACGTAACGGGCGGTAACGTAACGGGCGTGGTAGGCGCAGTAATAACGGGAGCTGCGGCGACGGCAGGAGCTGCGGTAGTAGCAACGGCAGGCGTAGGTATAACAAGAGCTACTGAGGTAACGGGAACGGCAGTACCGGCGACGGCAGGAATAACGGGCTTGGCAGCGGTAATTACGGCATTAACGGTAACGGCAGGGGCGGAACGCACGGAGCGGAACGCACGGCGCGAGCTGCGCGAGCTGCGCGAACGTTAACAGCGTTAGTAACGCGCGTAATACGGGCGGTACGGGAAGGTATTTACTGTGACGGCTGGGCTAGTTAACCAACTATTGAACCTAGTCGTACGGGTTTATGTTGGCAGTGGTACTATAAAAAACTAAGCAATAAAAGATAAACTAGTTACGTTTGGTAATAGCAAATAACTAAAGGGTAATTTGGGTAACCAAGTTATATTACAAGCTGGTGTTATCTAAAATTATAAGAGGTAATAAACGTATCTATATATTAGCAGGTCGTCTTGCTGAATTCTGGATTATTGCGCTTGAGAATGATCCCAATAATCCTTGGATTATTTACGTGATATTATGTAACCCTTAATTTGGAAAATCCTTGTTTTTAACCGTTCCTGGAGGTTAAGATGTGTTGGGTTATAACACGATTTTTCCTTTCCGAGATTTTCGTTCCGAAAATTATAAGTTCTTTTTTTCGTACCGTTGGAAATATAGTTAACAAAATTAAAAAACGTGTCAAACTTGTTTCCAAGGAAAAGGCTGCATAACGCGATAACCTGTTTTCCGTTGTTTTTGCCAACCTTATTAATATAACGCCTTGTTTTTTTTACAAGTTTAAGATTTTGGATTACAAATTATCCGAAAATAACTTATTTCGTTATTCATTTTGTATTAAATATAACCAAATTAATTGCGACGTTAAAGATTTAAGTCCTAAGTAATTATAACGTATAATTACTTAATACCGCAAACTGGAGTTGGAGTTAGAGGTTGCCGAAAAGAAGGCGGACCAGGTTAACGTTCGTTTCCGTCGTTTTCGTAAATAAAAAAAAATGTGGTACGAAAAAATGATGAAAGCTGTAACGCGAGGTATCGACAATTTCGAGGAATTAAAGCGATTGGGACGAGAGGAAACGAGGGAGCAGGAGTTAGAAGCTTTGTTCTAATGGCGCAAGTTTCTGTACCTGCCGATTGGTTAGGTACCTCCGTTATTGATTGGTTTACTGTCGAAAACGTGGACTGGGATACGTTTATGACTGGTTCCGGCGTTGTCGGTAAAAATCCTTTAGAAAGCGCTGGGCGTTTATAAAGTTCCTGGTAGGTTTTTAGGTGTTTTCGGAATTTAGGTGTTTTTTTTATTTGATGAGATATTAGGTAAGTCCGTTTTTTTACGTATGTTTAGGATTTTTTTTACTTTATATATTGGTGCTTTTTTTTTTCTTTTGCTTTATTTTCGTATTTTGTGTTAACTTTAATGGTGTTTGCTGTTGATTTAAGTAAAGAAATATGAAAGATTAGGTGGAGTTTGATTTTTGGGGGTAGCTTTAATTCGTAATTGTTTTTTGAGATTTTCTTTTTAACTTTATATAAGCTTATGTACTTAAAATCGAGTTTTTAATTTGGACGTTTGGTTTTGATATTTTTGGTGGTTAGGTAAACCGCGTTTTTTTCCGAAAAGGTTGTTTTTTTTTAAAAAATTTTGGTTGTAATAATTTTTTATTTAGTTGCGTATAAATTCGAATTTTGTTTTTATTTTTGCGTGTAATTATTTAAGCTGTTCCGACGTTAAGATAGTTTTGATATTAACTGGACCGCCGTTACGTATTTCCTTGTAAATTTCTGGTGTAAAATTAAAATTGGCGTTTACTGGTATTGTTTTGATATTTTTTTAGTAGTTAGTATTATAGGTTAATTGGGTTATTGGTAGTTTTTTAACTTAGTTGTTTTGTTTGTAATTAATGTAATATCGTAGATAAATTTTGAGAATCTGGTTTAACCGTTTTGCTTATCTATTTATCTAACGTTTGAACGTATTGGATAATTTGTGATTTAAGTCGATTTATACCATAAGGCTTTATTAAAATTTAAAGGTAAACGTAGTATTTTTGTTTAAGATAATTTCCGTTGGTAATTTATGTATACTAAAGATGTATCGAAAGAAAATATATGTTATTTATTTAGCGTTTGTATTTTTGTGGTAAGGTAGAAAATAAGAAAATTTCGTAAATCGGTTTACGATTACGAAAATATTGTCATAATGTATTTTTGTTGTTGGATTTTCGGATAAGGGAAGTTTAATAATAAAATTTATAATAATCGAATCTTATAGTTGTTATGAAACTGGAAGTGGTTGTAATTTTCCGTATAGTTTGTATTACGGAATTTTTGTTTTAACGCAAATGTCGCATTTTCGTTTAACTTTTTGTATTGTTATTTTTATTTTAGGAAAGTAATAAATGCGTTATAACCGTTTTAGGGTTTTGTAAATTTCTGGATATCTATAAAATGGGTGTTGATATATATCTTATACCAGGTTTTGTTAATATTCTTTTGGTACCTAAATTTTATCTGTTTTTTGATTGTTAGGTAAGTTATTATTGTATTGTTAGATTTTTTGATGCAAATTAGGGGGTATTGCCTTGATTGTTGCAACTTGCCGTAATTTTAAGTATTTTTCCGAGGTAACGTTAAAGATTTTTCGGTTGATTTTGCTTAGTTTTTTTTCCAGGTTAGGTCGTTTGTTTAATGCGTCTGCTTTGCCATTCTTTGACCTTTTCTGATATATAATAATAAAGTCGTATTCGGCTAGCTTTTTTGTATAATATAGTTATCGTGCTGTAAATTTTCGTATAGTAATAAAGCGGGTAAGATTTTTATAATCGGTATAAACTTTGGTTTGATAAAGGTTTTTTTTAAATATATATCTGAATTTTCGAAAAGCTTTAACGATGGTTATAAAATTTTTATCGAGAATATTATAATTAAGTTTTGCTTTTTTTAACTTGCAAGAATAAAACGTAATTGGGTAAAGTATTTCTTAGTTATTTTTGTATCTGATTATTGCGTTTAATATATAATCCGAAAAGTCGGTTTTTAGTTTAACTGGACGTTTTAGGTCGTATATGATTAATATTGGTTCCTTAATAATTACGTCCTTAATTTGCTAAAAGACCTTTTTTGTTTTTACCGTTTATTAGAATTTTTTTTTCCGGGTAAGATTAAATAAAGATGTTACAATTTTATTAAAATACCTGATAAATTTTCGGTAATAATTGGCGAATTTAATAAATGCTTGTATTTTTATAACGGTAGTAGGTGTAGGCTATTTAGCAACTGCTGCAATTTTCTTAAAGTCCATTTTGATATATCCTAGGGTGATAATATGTCCCAGATATTCCACTTTTTGTATATGGAACTAACTTTTTTTTGCGTTAATTAACAAATTAGTGTTTTGTAAAGCTTAAAAAACTTAATAAACGTGTTCTATATATACTTCTTCTAATTCCGAAAAGATTAAAATGTTATTTAAATAGTACATAATAAAAATATCTAGGTATTTTCGAAGTACATAGTTAACTATTCGCTAAAAAATTGCTAATGAGTTTATAAGTTTTATTAATATAACCAAATATTTATATAGTCCGTATTTTGTTTTAAAAGCCGTTTTTTATTCGTATCCTAATTTGATTCGAATTAGATTATATCCGTTTTTAAAATCCAAAGCAATAAACCACTTGGCCCCTTATAAACGATTTTTTATTTCGGTAATCAGTAATAAAAATGTCCTATCCTTAACAGTAATATTATTAAAATGTTAATAATTTACTATTAATCGTAATTTACCGTTTTTTTTTTGATACGAAAAACATAGGATATCTAGCGGAAAACGTAAATCGTCGAATCTATTCTTTTTAAAACCTATCTTCCAGATACGCACGTAAAATGTAAAGTTTTGTTTCGTTTAGATTATAAATAAGGTAAAATTTAAGTAAGGTACTTTCCTTAAAAACTATTTTATAATCCTATTCGTTATATTCCGGTAACTTTGTTTCGAATTTTTTTTAAAACAATTGCTTATACTTGCAATACTGTAATAATACATTAACCATATCTTTTTTTGGTTTTTCGGGTTACTATTTTAAAATTTCGTTTATATCGTAAAACTGTACCCGTATAATGGCTATAATACGTCGAATACGTTTATTATACCCTTTTTTTCTTTTGCGTCTTGTTTTTTTTTGGTAGTAAAGTTTCTATCATATCCTTATACTTACATTCGTTATTTTTTTTATTAATTAAATATAAAAATCTTTTCGTTTTCTTTACTTATCGATAGAATATAAAACAAATTTTACTTAACCAATATTCCAATCAATTAAAAAGTTATACTAATATAACCATAGCTTTCCTAAAATCATGTCGTAATTCCTTAATAAAACGATATCGAAATTAACTATCTGGATTCGTTTTTAAACAAAAACTTCGAAGTAATTAATTTCGCGTAAAATTTTTCCATTATCGTAAGTAAATACCTAACCTTTGGCGTTCTCGGCGATATAAGGGTTTTTCTTATCCTTCTATAATAATCTAAACTGGTTTACCAACTTCGGAGTGATATAATTAACGCCTAAAGTTCCGCAGTTTACCATTACAGTATACCAATATATCTCAATTCGTATTTTTAAGGTAACAGGGTTACCATTAGCTTCTGTAGTCGTATTTAAAGCTATTTTAGGAAGTTTATACTGCTCCCGGCTTGCGCCATCTTGAAGTTTTTTTATAGGTAACGTCCTTTTTTAGGGGCTTTATAAGCTGTTGGACTTGTTTCGTAAGTCGTTCGCATATTTCCTGTACTTGTTTTATCTGGCTTTCCTGGCAACGCAATTAAGCTTCAAGTTAGAAAATTTTTTCTTGTTATTGATATAATTTATTTAGTATTTCGCAAATATCGTCTTCTAACCCTCCGACAGCTTCCCATCCAGTATAAAAAGTTAGTTAACTTTAATTAGTAAACTCTGTTAATTCCTTCCGTAATATCTTTCGTTTCCGTAAGTCTATTTTAAAGGCTAATTGTAACTGGATCTCGGTAATGGCCTTTTAACAATATTTGTCGACAGACTTCTAAATCAATTCTTCCTGGGTCTGATAATCGCACCATCCAAAATAGCACATAAGATTCCTTTAAGGGCATCCCTCACCTTCGGGCCATATCAACATTAACGCTATATTATCGATCTTTTCTTGGGTAACGGAAGCTCGTAACTCTTAATACCATTATTAATTTTTTAATAGTATCCTATTCGGGTATAAAAATCAAAGCTTTCTTTCCACATACAAATAATCCGTTTATAAATTTGTTGTTTTTTTTCCGCGTAAATAAGGTACTAGGACTGGTTACAGTTAATAGGGTAAAATTTTGCGTATCGTACCTCCTGTACTTGCTTATCGATTACTGCTTATAAGAAAGCCTTAGCCTTTCGTAATCCTTACTGGATTTCCTTTTGCTTATCGTTATCGCGCATATAGATCATATTAACCTGTTTATATTGCGTTCTTAATATAAAAATTATTTTATCGTTAAATCTAACGGGTCGTTTTTTTGGTACCGAAATCCAGTTTTCCTTTCGTCGTTATCTCGGTATCTTGCAATATCGAGTTACATATTCTTTTCTACTATAATTGTAACATTCCACTTAGTTTTTATTTCGTTATTAAGTCGTATTAAATTTTATAAATCCTAAAGCTATTTTAAAAGAAATAAAAAATACTTCGCGACTTTTTCCTTAATTAGCCTTAAAATATTTAATCCATAAAATAAAATATTCTTTTCTTTTTTGTCGGTTTTCAAACTGCCGATTGTCGATTTTGACTGCTTTTATAATGTACTTATCAAATATCGTAAGTCGTAAAAACTTAATAATCTTATTTTTAACGTCCTTTTTTAAACCTTTATAAAATATATCGATCAAGGTATTATCTTTTTTATCCGTCCATCCTGCTTTTACCATAAGGTTCTTAAATTCCACAACATATACGGAAACTGGTCCCTTCTGGCGCAGTTAGAAAACCTTTTAAATTGCAACTCGTTTTTCGTCCGGATTTTCGAAGTTACTCTTAAGTTTGTTTTTAAAGTTAACATAACTGAAAAAGACCTTCCTGGTAATCTCTTTTTGGTCGGACTTCCTGTTTTTTAAAAAGTCCCTTATGGTAAATTTAAACCAATTAAAGGCGTTTCCTTCCAGATAAGCGGCGACAGCAAGGATTTGGTCGGTTAGATTAACGAGTCCTTCAAAACGAAGGTAAACCCGGGCCTGGGTTAAAAAACCCTGGATGTTCCCTTTTTTATTATAAGGCTGTAATTTCTTAAGCTTCATCTTACAAAAACCCAATTGCTAAACTGTCACTATTTCGTTAATAAGTTACTAAATAATAACCTTAAACTCTCTAATTTTATCTTAAAACTACTAAACCGTAGGTTCCGGAATAATAATTGCTTATACATTAATCGATATAATAACGATTCGAATATTGCTTAAAGTCTAACTATAGCACTAAATAAAAACTTGTAACGTATAACGGCTAAATTAATTAACTAATTATTAAACCTAATCGTACGGGTTTATGTTAACAGTAGTACTATAGAAAACTAAGCAATAAAAAATAAACTAATTACGTCTAGTAATAACAAATAACTAAAATGTAATCTAGGTAACCAAGTTATATTACAAACTGGTACTATCTAAAACTATAAAAGGTAATAAACGTATCTATATACTAACAGGTCGTTTTGCTAAATCCTGGATCATTACGTTCAAAAATGATCCCAATAATCCTTAAATCATTGCATGTAATATTACGTAACCTTTAATTTAGAAAATCCTTATCTCTTAACCGTTCCTAAAGGCCAAGATATATTGGGTTATAACATTTACGATTATTATTATCATTATTATTATTATTATTATTATTAAATTAATTATAATTACCCGTTAATATATTTAATAATTTACAAAACGTATAATATATATTTACGCGAAAAAATAATATTTATTTTGTAATAACAGTAATAGTAATAATAATAATAGTTTTTTACAATTTATATATCAATTTCGTAATTCGTTTTTCGAACTTAAAACGTATACAAAAGTACTATTTAAACTATACAAAAAAGCCGTATAACGTTGTTAAAATTTAAGAAATATATGTACGTAAACGCGTACGTAAAATATAAACTTTTTTCCCGTTATTTGTTATTTTAAATAATAATAAAGTAATATTATTACTTTCGCGTTATTTATTATTATAGAAAATTGGAAAATTAAAAAATTATAATAACTTATTTATTTAAATTACTTAACGCGTTTACAGCTTCTTATTTTGTTATTACATTAAATATTTGTTTTAAATTACGCGTTGTTTTATTGTTATACTAATTTAAAATTTTCTAAAATTACGAAATAGCAGATTTACAGAAAGACTTTTTTTTTATCTCAGCGGTATATCGCAAAATAAAAGTTATTTACTTCATTATCAAAACTTAAGGCATTCCGGAAAAAAATTTCCGGGATTTCCACCAATATATATAAAGTTCTCTAGTTATTGATCTCTAAAGTTAGAATAATCCAGTACAATTTATACTTCCCACACCTTATGTACACGTTCCTCGCGATCTGCCTAACTGTGACATAGTTATTAATAAATGCAGAATGGGAAGTTCGGCATGTACTGCCCCGTTTAACCAGCCCCGGGCATTGACAGATTCTTAGTTATTTAGGCGTTTGCGTGAAGTAACAGCTCTAGGTTTCGCTTCCCTTCGGCTTTCTAAGCGTGGCAGTGCCTTCACTGTCATATGTTTGAGCTACCCGGACAACGTTGCTGCTCTGCGCTCCATCACCATCGCAGGGAGAGTCAATTTTGGAGACCTTGCTTGCAATGGCTGAAAAGAGGAACTTGAGGCTGTCGGTCTCGGCATCTCAGATGTGGACAAGTGATTTTGATTCTCTTAGTCTCGGTAATCTGTGGGGAGGAAGTCAAACGTTTGCTGCGGACTTTATTGGTCTTTCGTCCAGGATGCGCTGTACTCTACAAGTCGCCATGGGATGCTCTGAACATCAGGGCTACGAAGCACTCTAACTGGCTGGACTGGTTCCGGGTCACCTACCCCAAGTGGGTTGAAGAGATATGCACGAGCGGCCAACAGCATTAGAGGGTTACATCCTGATCCGGATAAGGCTAGGAGACATCTTTTTTGAAACGCTCGGAAGCGCTTCTTACTCCCGATTTAGGTTCTCGGCCACCCGGGATGTGAGTTGTGTGGACATCTCTTCTTTCCATCCTTCACATACTCAACTAAGCTGCGTTCTGCTTATTCCTTGACTCCGGCGTCGTCATATGATACTCACCACCTTAATATGCTGATTGTCGACGGTGGCTTTGTAACACCACCTTCCTCACTATGATTACGAACGAGACGACTTCTGAGCATCCAGTGTTCAAGGAGCTGATTACCATTCTGCGGCCTATGTATACTTGCCCAAATTTAGAAGACTGGGAATTCAAAGGTTGTCTGGCTTTAGCAAAGTCCACTAGAAAACCCTGCGGAAATGGTCCTAAGCTTCCAGAGGAAGCCAAAGGGCTTCGCAGCCACTTCAGGGCGATGAAGGAATGTCCCGAGACCGATGAGTTCTTCGACCAGCTCAAGGAGTTTCTCACTGCTTCCCACTGCTATTGCCACGGACCGAAAGCCGTCAAGTGTCTTGAGGAATGGAAGAAGATTCGTGCGACGACCGTTTCTTCATCAGCCGATCGACCTCCCACGATTGGCGGTGATGATCACGACTGTACTCCCACGTCTTTCCACGGCACCGCTACGACGCAACCGACGGATCCCGTATTTGGCAAAGCGAAGCGACCAGAATTAACGTCGGAAACCAACCACAAGGCCTACGTCCACGTTGAGACTGTAACGCACGGCGTTTCCACCATGGCCATTACTGCCACCGGCCAAATAAACGTCATTGATAATCGTGGCAACGATAAAGTCGCCACAGCTGAGCGGATCTTCGGGCTTGGCTTAACAAGCCTTCAACGGAAAGGGTCGCTACGGAACCACACGCCAGTCTTCTCCGAGATCTACAAACCCCTTACTTCGGTGCAGAAAGAATATGGAATTGTCTATGTTCTTGAGCACAAAATTGAAAACGGGCTATTCAAGATTGGGTGGACGAGGACGACGGCAGAAGAGAGGCTCAAGCAGGCCGGCAACTGCTCCGGGTCCAACGCGGAAATTCTTCACCAAACCCGCGGTGGCCCCTTCTTTGCGGCGTCCAAGGCGGAGAAGCTTGCTCAGACTGTGCTTCGCCACCACAACCTTACCATTACAGAATGCGAACAGTGCGGAGGGGGCCACAGGGAGTGGTTCCGTGCCCCCAGGGAGAGGGTTGTGGAAATCGTCGAGATGATGGAAACCTTTGTTCGGCTCCCTGCTTACGAGTCGAAAGACGGCCAAACATGGAAGCTCTCGGATGCTGCGTACGAGATGATCAGAACCATGTGCGAGTTTTCAACATCGAGACTGAGAAGTGCCATAACTAGAATAGAGACGCACTCCATCAACGAGCGTCCTGGGGTCCTTTCGATGCAACTGAAGCCGGAAGCCGTTGCTCATGTCGCTGAGACTGCTATTCCGCCGAGGCCACAGGACTCTGACGGAAGTATGGAAGCAAAGAAACCTTCAGCTACAACAGAAGCTATTGACTCTGGCAAAGGCGCAAAGGGGACAACCAGGTCCGTAGGAGCCGATGCTGCAAGAAAAGCGAAGAAAGTGGTAAGAAAGGCTGGAGAGCTCAAAGACCGTATGGGCCAGATTTGGAACGGGTCACGAGAAGGCACTCCAGAACTTGAGGGCGATGACAAGACGGAGAACTTGGGAACAGGAAACGAAAGTGGTAGTGGGACTGGTGATGTTAAGATCGCCGTCATGGGTGTTTTTTTGAGCCTGTTCCCCGAGGACATCAAGACTCGGATAAGTAATATGAATAGCAAGGAGCCCCGCCCAGGTGTTCCGTGGTTTAAGACGGTGATGCATGAGTTCGGGAACTTATTTACGGACTTCGAGGCAGAATGGAACCGCGAGAAGGAGGAGTCTAGGGAGCGTCCAGCGAGCATGAAACCCAAGTGAGGACGTGGCTCTGGGTGTTTCTCTTTTTCTTTTTTCTTTCCTTTTTCATCTTTTCATCTTTTTAAAAAAACGAAGTGGGGGGGGGGGGGGGGGGGGGGGGGGGGGGGGGGGGGGGGGGGGGGGGGGGGGGGG
>QJOB01000203.1:0-82885 GCA_004155035.1 Monosporascus sp. 5C6A | reverse complement strand
ACCCCCCCCCCCCCCCCCCCCCGAGGATGAAGGTTGCGGCGAAAGGTGAGAAATGGGTTGAATTTCGCGCAGCTTGGAAGCTCACAAGTGAGAGCAGTTGGACAGCACCTGGGCTCTCTCCTCAGAACGATCAAAGTCGCTGTCTAGGACAGACATAAAGGATACAATCGATAATTATCTCCGCTTGCTCGGTTGGGGGAGGGGAGGGATAACTTGACGGCTCCACTTGGTTCTTCCATGGTCTAGGATACTGGCAATGGACGAACACAGATGGCCGCTTTCGTGGATAGTGGGACCAAATGGGATTACTTGACGGTTCGAGATGGTTAACAGGCGGCAGTCTGCCACGGAACGAATCGCGTATCTCGTACGGCTCCCATCGACATTCAAGAACGTCGAAAGAAATTACCATATTTCGTAACGCAATTTAGTCAGTACCGCATTATATTAGGAATACTACGGTCGCGGCTGCACGATATAACTGCCTAATATAGTAGAGGTGCAAAATACTGGAAGGGAACAGAAATGACTAGCCCACTAAATGACCAAAAGGTCAGCGGTTCCAACGTTAAATGCGTTGGAAGTCCTTGTCTGCACTTAAGTAGGGAACCCCCGCAGTCATTCCCTTACAAATAAACGTAGATCTGAAATTTCCTTGCGAAACTTTATTATTTCAAAATTTTATAGCTTATTAAAAGAAAATCTAAAAGAATAACGTCCCATACCAGTTCCTCGCTTACACCACCTTGCTTTTTGGTTTTTAGCATTCCGCAACGAGAAATCCAAATAAGAGAACGGTAACGTAATAAATTAATTTAAATTCATCGGATTCGTTATTATTAAGCGTTTTTAACGTACTATACAGATAGCTGCATATATAAATAAGCTGCGCACTTTTTATAATAATCAAACTATATTACTTTATTTACTTATATATTAAAGAGGGTAATATAAAACGGCTTACGAAAAGAGCAAAAATAAACCTAGCCGGTTAAACTTAAAAAAATAACCACAAACTAAATTATAAAAATCTATATTTTATTTTAAAAACGCGATAAAACGGTAAATACGCCTGAACCGATATTATTCCTTTTATGCGAAAGTTAACGATGACCGAAAAGAATTTATTATCGACTATATCTTCGACTTCGATATGCTAACGTTTCCTATCCGGCTTTAGTATATTAAAGATATAGCCAATTTATTACTAACTTAACGAATGGCAATATACAGTTAAAAAGCAAAGATTACGGCGTTTCACGATTTAGCACCAAACTTAACGTTTTCAATATAAAATATCTTAAGAACTTTTTAAATAAATAAAAATGTAAAAAAACCTTTTATATATATAAATACACGGCATATAACATATATAAAGTGAAGACTATTTTAAACGGAGGTATTTACGTAATGGTTGTTTTAAAAAAAGTCGATTTTTGCAAAAAAAGAGTTTTCTTTAATATTATTCTGTTTAAGAATTAAATTGGTTCCCTGAACTTTAATATTAATCTTACTTAATATAGCAAACATAAACCAAACCAGTTTAACGTAATGTATTATTGTTATGGTACGTGTTAGGTGCAGGTGCACCATTTTCTTGGTAACTAGTGGTTTGTGCTTTGGGCCTTATATTTACAAGCCCTAGCTTATAAACTTACTTTTAGCTTTTCTGGATGGATGGAATTCTTTTGTTTTTCTTTTTTTTTCATCTTAGATTTTACATAGCAAATAGGAATCTGCTTTTTTTACGCCGAGCCCTACGTGCCGTAACATAATTTAAGGTTACCTTTATTCGTTTAGGAAGGTTTTATAATATTCTAACTTTTTTTTCTAAACCCGAATTAACCTGTTATGGTTGTAATTACCCGAAGCGCGTTATTCCGAACCTAAACAAAATTTGCATAAAATTTATATTACTATAATAATAACGTAACGGAAATACCCGAACGAATTAAAATCAATAACTTGCGAATATTACCTAAAATGACGTAATTTATAAAAAAGATAACTGTTGTTACGTAATAGGCCCAGAAAAAAGTATATTTCGACCAGGAAGTTTTCGTTAAAACTCAACTTAAAAACGATAAAGCCTTAAAAATAAACCTTCGCCGTTATTTAGATATTTTTAATATTATTAAATGAAACCCCGAATTTATAGTTACATTAAAAAAGGAAATATTGGCCCACGGTAACCGAATAATCGAAAAGATTATTATTATTCCCGGATTTACGTATGAAAATTTTAAGTAAACCGTTTCCGTAATAGATAAATATAAGTTCGTCGTTTTAAAGTTCGACTTAATAAGCAACTTGGTAAAGAAAATATAAGAATTCGCCGAAATTTACGGGAAAAAAAAAGAAATGGCGCGTTTTTTTTATTTAAGCTTTTATTAAAAAAGAACGTAAGACTTGGTTAATTCTAGACGGTATTATTAATTACGAAAGATTTGTTACGATGGTTAAAAGTATTTTAAAACCGTTTTTACCGAAATTAAGTTTCGAACTTTAATAAACTTAGTTTTTAAATAATAAACCGAAAAACTTATTATTATAATACAAAATGTTAAAGGTAATATGTTTATTTTTTTCGATTAAATTTATTACTTGGATAAATTAAATAAGTAACTGGTTAATTAATTTAATCATAATATTTAATATAATAATAAAATAGTTACGGTTTTTATAATAATTAAAAATAAATAATAAAAGTTTAACGAAAAATAAGCTAAAATTAACGTTTTAAAAAAATACCTTCGTATGGTTAATATAATTATTAACGGTTCAGCTTTTAAAGGTAAAAACGGCAAAATTAATATTTTAAATTTTTATACCGATAAGGATAAAAATATAATATCATTCGAAAGTTGGTATTAATAAATAAAATATAAGTTAATAATTAACGTAAATTATTTCGTTAAAAAGTTTTATGGCCTATTTTTATTACAAATATGCCAATTTTAACCGTTTTGAAAAAATTAAAAAAAATTCCGCGTTTTCCAAATAAAAAAAATATAACGATTATATTATTTTTAAAAATAAGTTCGTTCGCTTGGTAAGGAAATATTAATACAATAAAAGATTCTAGAAATTCGAATTTAAAATTAAAATTTCGTATAAATTGCAGATAGTATTAATTTAACTATATTACGATAAAAACGTCGACTTTTATTAGTACGCCTAATTAACTACGGAAATTACTTTAGTTTATAAATAAGAAAAGGTTTGTAAGCTAAATCGAAAAAATATTTAAAAAACGTCGTAATACCCGAAAAGCTATAAGCGGATAAAGTAACAACGGAACATCTATTAACAGCAATAACGGTAATTCGACGAATATTAATTAACAAAATAACAATCGTTTCCGATTACCTACAAACCAAATTAAATAATATATTACAGAAAAACAATATTTCCGATATTACGAAAAAGGATATATCTTATGAAAATATCTTTAAAAACCCGTATTTAATACGTAATCTTTTAAAAAGCACCAGGTTAAAATTAATATTATTATTGCGCGTTATGCGATATCCGAATCCAACCCTGCAAAACTAAATTAAAAAATTAACAACGAATAAGAAAAATAAATGTCTTAAAAAAGTGGCTTTTTTCTTAAGGAAGTTAACGGAAAAGTTTGATATTAAGATACCTTTTAATTTTTTGCAGTAAATTTTCGGTAACAAATTTGTGATATTTTCGAATACCGTAATATTTAATAAATTATTTTTGATTATTAAATTTACTTTCGTTAATACGGAAATAAATGGTTACTTATTTTTTAATATTAAGTTCGCCAAGAAAATTAGAAAATATTTAAAATTACGTTTATTTATAAGTTTCGAACTTTATCGAATAGGAAGGTTTAACGGATAGGTTACTTAACTTGTTAACGTTTTTATAGTTTTTAGATTTCGTATTTAAGGAAAAACGTTATTATAAATTCCGTTTATTTTTTTCGACATGAAGTAAGATATTATTATTAATTATATTTAATTTAAGCTATACCGGGTAAATATCAATACGGTTAACCGTTATTTATTGTTCCTTACAAATTAAAACTTAATATCATTATACAATATTCCAATAGATAACGTAAAAAGCCTTATAACCGATATAAACGGGAAGTTCTAAACCGACGTCCAAAAAAAAGAACGCTTAATGGATTAAGAAAATAAACGACGCCGTAAGGATTAACGATTTATCCCTAAATTTTCCCAAGTACTAACGATTAAAGAGGTACCAGATAATTAATTGATATATAACAACGGTTAAGCCTTAACCTTTACCTTTTTATTAACGGATAATACTTTACGACGAATTTAGGTAAAAATAAAAATATTAGAAATAGTTACGGAATAAATATTTTTAAATATTAAAAAACTAAAGAAAAACTTGCCGATACGACCGAGTTCTATAGGACCGCAAAAACGAACGTTTATTAGTCGTTGTAAAAAAAAACGCGTAATGCAAAAACGATTAGCAAAATCGGAAGAAAAACCCGACGTTTTCTATAAAAAAAACGAAGATAAACTAAGAGAACTTTTGCGAAACGCATAAAGCCTTTACATATTTAAAAAAGATGCTATTAAATGGTAACAATATCGGCCAGATATAACTATAGTAAACGCGATTACGTTTTATTACGTTACGCAAGTTCCAGATATTAAAATATGTGTTATTATTTTATATAAAATCGACAAAGTTATTACGTATTAATAAGGGGAACTTTTATCGAAAAACAAAAACGAATTACGCAAATGCATTCGGGAAATTATATTTAAAAAGCATTACGAGTACTTAAACGTATTTAATAAAACGGAATTTGATAATTTATCGTAATTACAATTTAATATTAATTATAAAATTGAAATCGATAATAACTCTGAGGAACTGGACTTTAATCCTTTGTATATAATATTATTAGAAGAACTTGAAGCGTATAAGAAATACATTACCGAATATTTCCACAAAAAGTTTATTAAGCTTAATACGATTTTTTAAACGGTACTTATTTTATTCGCCCGTAAGGCAAATAAAAGTTTCCGTTTTTATATAAATTACCGTAAGTTAAACGCTATAACGTAAAAAGACCGTTATTTATTACCGTTAATCGAGGAACCCTTAACGAAAATATCGAAAATTGAAATATTTACGAAAATTAATATTTATTAAACGTTCTACCGTATACATATTAACTTTAAAAACTTAAAATTTATAACGTTCCGTACGAAATATGGGGTTTATAAATATCGGGTATTACCGTTTGGTTTCATAAAGGCCTTGTTAATTTTTTAACGGTTTATTAACGATACTTTTTTCGAATATTTAGACGATTTTTGTAACGTATATATCCACAACATTTTTATTTTTTTTTAAAAAAATATAATGGAATACGTAAAATACGTAAATAAAGTTTTTGCTAAATTACGAAAAGCTGGATTATAAGCAAACTTAGCCAAATATAAATTTTACATTACGCAAATTTAATTCTTAAGGTTTATTAATACGGACGGCGTTACCGTTAATTCCGTTAAAGTAGTCGTTATAAAGAATTAAAAAATACTTACGAATCTTAAAAAGGTTTAGTTTTTTAGGTTTTATAACTTTTATAAAAAGTTTATTAGAAATTATAGCAAAATTACTTGTTTTTTAATTACTTTTACCAAAAAAAAACGAAATAATTTATATAACGTTTAACCGGATAAACGTTTTCGAAAACATACAACAACGCCTTATCGAAACTCTTATATTTCGATATTTCGATATTTCTTATATAATTTCGAAACTAAGGTAAAAACCGATATATCGGATAACGTTTTAACAGGTACCATATTCCAACGCGAAATAAAAAACACGATTAATCTTTCGTCGTTTATTATTTTAAAGTAATATAAAACCCCGAACATAATTACGGGATATTCGACAAGAAATTATTAATAATAATACGCGTTTTGCAATATTAACGTCCGGAACTTATAAATTTATAATACGTACGGCCATTTATAATAATTACAAACTATTAAACCTTAAAATATTTTAATACTAAACGTTTATTAAATTTACGCTAAACCGGATAAGCCGAATTGTTATTGTAATTTTATTTTGTAATTATTTATTAACTGAAGTCGGAAAATATAATAATTAATATTTTATTTCGGAAATCCGAAGATTTTAAAATATAAAAACCAAAAAAAAAAAAAAACGCGTATTAAACCATAACATTATTTAAACGCGTACCGGGATTAAATAATGCGCAATTAGATACGAACCGATCAAAAACATACATATTATCGTCCGTAAATGAAACCTATATATAGTTATATATTTTAAACGAAAAAATATTATTATCCGCCATATCCAGAATAAATTTAATTAACAAATTATTAAAGGTTAACGTAATTAATTCTTAATGAGTAAATTATAAAAATAAAGTTAAAAAATCTAAGATATATTTAATAAATAATTGTTTAGTACTTTTTAGAAAACGATTAATTATTGCTGATAAAAGTAATTTTAAGATATAATTATTAATTAAAATATATTACTGTTTAATTACGGGATATCCTGGAAAGTACAAAATACGAAAATTAATAATTAATCGTTATTAATAGTTAAAATAAGCTTTAAACGTAACGCAATTCGTAAATAGCTGCCTATATAAAACATCGAAATATTTTACGAAAAAAATACTAGGATCCTTAAAACGTTATTTATTTTCCTGCGAACTTGGTAATATTTTGTTATAAACTTTAAGTTAATACTTAAAGATAAATACGGAAAAAATAACGTATAAATAATAATATATCGCTTAAATAAACGGGTTTAAAGTATGCTATATATTAAAGCGGCAATTATTAAAAATATTATCTTAATATATTATAAAAATCGTTACTGCGTTTTCGGTTTATTTTAATCGATCGGTAATAATCGTGAATTTTAATTTATCGCCGATTTCATTAACAAACTTTCCAGAATTTTCGGAGTTAAATAAAAGTTATTATTTATAAAATATTCCCAAATTATAAAATAAGTTAAAATTATAAACAGATATATCGATTAACGTTTACGTTTTTTTATTAATTATTATTAAAATAACTAAGTTTTAATTATACAGACTATAAATATTCTTTAGGTTTTAGTTTTTTACGAATTTACGAAGTTAATTTTGCATAACGTTAAAAAGAGAGTTTTTATATTTTTATTATTTAATTAAAACGTACGTATTTAGGATTTTTCGGATATGTTTATGCGAAAACGTTTCAACCAATAGGACGTATAATATATTATTAAAACATTACGAAAATACCAAAATATTGCCCTGGTTATGTTTACGAAATTAAAAAAACGAATATATATATAAATAAATCGATACCGATATAAGCCAAATTTTAGTTCTGGAAATTGCGTATATATAATTAAAAAATAAAAAATATTTATCGATCGCTTTAACAATAAATTCGATTATTTTATAATTAAAAATTATTACCAAATTAAAGAAATAAATGGATATTTTTAGATTTTTAATTTATTAACTTTATAAAAGAATCTATGTACGTTTTACGTTAATAAGTTACGTAAATACCTTAATAACTTTATATCCGGATAAGCGTTAAAAAACCTAAGCATAAAGAAAATCGGGCTTAATAGTAAGGAGGAATAAAAAATCAATAAGACATTATTATCGAAAATGTACCGGGGTAAGTTTTAATATTCAATATAATAAAAAAATAAAATCCGGATTTTAAATAATATAACGCCGAAAGTTTTAAAAATAATTTTATTATCTTTTAAAAATATTACGACGATAAATCCGAATAACTCGGATTTTCTAAACGTTTAAATAAATAACGAAAAATTACGAAATATGACAAATTCGATTTTTTAACTTAAATAATAACGTACCCGTACTTAAAATTATTAAAAATTTCCAGCGTAAGCGAAAACAAACGGGTTAATAAACCGTTATAATAAGAAAAATCGTAATTAATCGTATAAAACAAATTTTACGTTACGACTTTAAATATGGAGGCCCGATAACGCAATGGTAAGATACGTAAATCCAAAAGCACCCCCCCTTTACCTAAAAAGCGATCAAGTTCGAGCCCCGGCCAAGCACTTAAAACTTTTTCAATTTAAAAAAACTCGGAACGAACCTTTTCCAGACCGGGGGATAATGTTATGGTACGTATCAGGTACAGGTACACCACCTTTCCTAGTAACTGGGTGGTCTGTGCTTTGGGCCCCACACCCACAAGCCCTAGCCCACAAACCCACTTCTAGCTTCTCTGGATGGATGGAATTCTTTTATTTTTCCTTTTCTCTTCACCTTAGATTTTACGTAGCAAATGGGAATCTGCTTCTTCTACGCCGAGCCCTACGTGCCGTAACAATTATGTAAAGGGAAAGATATTGAAAAAGATTAATTTTTGCAAAAATCGACTTGTTTCTAAAATAAACATTAGGTAAGCATCTCCACTTAAAATGATATATATACTATACATGTTATAGAACGTGTAATTATATATATAACCCTATTTTTTCATTTATATTCATATAGAAAGTTTTTAAAATATTTTATGTTGAAAACGTTGAGTTTTAGTGCAAAATCGCAAAACGCCGTAACTTTTGCCCTCCCATTATAGGTCGATATTAACTAGTCGTCGAACTTTATTCGACGGCAAAAAAATCAAAACTTATTTAAATGGAAAAATGGATTAGTGAAGATATTATGCCAAGATTTAATAGTATTTTGCAAATAATGTAAGTTTGTTCGTATTATAGTTACAAAATACGGGATTAAAAAAAGGATATTTATAACTTCGACGAAACGGATCTTTTTAATAGAACTTCTAATAATATACGGTATAGTAATTACGAATACCGAGACACGTAAAAAGCTTAAATAAATATAATATAATAAAATAATCGAGAACAGGTTATAATTATATAAGCTATTAATTCGTTAAAGTAAGTTATATTGTTATTATTCTTTAATAGAAAAAGTCTATTTTGTAATTTTTACTATCGTAATAATTTATTATTAACCGATTCAAAATCGGCATTGGTTATAATAGCTATATAATACGCTAATTAGGTTTTCAATACATTTAATATTCAAATAAATAAATTTAAACGCGTACAAAGAACACAAAACGTTTTTTTATTTTTAACCGCTACGAAAAGTTTCATTTAATAAATCGTGGAAAATAGTACGCGAATAATGGTATTAATACGTTTTATATACTTTTTTCACCTTTTTATCTGCTTTAATCTTTTGACATATTTTGATTTTTTGTTTTAAAGCTCGAATATAGGTTTTATATCGAAAGTTTATAACGATGTTATAATATTTATATCGCGAAAAAAGATCTTTTTAGCCAGCTTTTACGCCGCGTTTAAAGTTTTTATAACGTCCGATAATATCAAATCCAGATTTGCAAAAGTTAAACATGTTTTTTCCGATTCCAATAACGTTTTTTCCGAATTAAACATTTCTTTAATCGTACTTCCGCTGACCGTTTCCCCGCTTATTCCCACCAGTTTCATTTTTTTCCTTTCTGCGAAAAGGTTTAGAAATATCTATAAGATAACGAAGTAAAAACGTTAATTGCAAACAGAATCCAGAAATTACTAGTGTAACTTACGGACAAAAATACTTAAATTGGCTATTTTGTTATTAAAAGTAAGTTGTTTTTTTTGGCTCGAAATTACGCTTTTTCGGAAACAATCGCTTAATTACGCCAAAGGAATTAGATCATAAATCAACGTCGAAAAGCCAAAAATAAACGTTTTTGAAAAGGGAATATTTATTATACTAGAAAT
The DNA here is from genome assembly GCA_004155035.1 of Monosporascus sp. 5C6A. Taxonomy (NCBI): domain Eukaryota; kingdom Fungi; phylum Ascomycota; class Sordariomycetes; order Xylariales; genus Monosporascus; species Monosporascus sp. 5C6A. The sequence goes on along the minus strand of QJOB01000203.1, from coordinate 73,063 downwards.
ATAAGCTTCCTTAGCCGAAAAGAAAAGATGGTGGAGGGTTGCGGGTAATAGCGGCTGGGGGTAATCGTTGTGAAAAGGGTAAAACGAAGAAAAAGAAGTGTAACGTTTACGGCAGGTGCGAATATAATGCGTGTACTTAAAAAAACCGTAAATAGGTTTAGCGAAGAAATTTTTAATTGATTTAAATTTATTTAAATATAATGGTAATAATTAGTTGAAATTTGGTTTAATAAAGTGCCCAAAAGTATGTAGCTTGCTTATAGATGCCGTTTATTTATATGGTATGTTATTAAATTTTTAATAAGAATATATAATAACTTTTTCGATTTACTTAAGGTTCTATACCATCTCCTTGGAAAAACCAGCTCGTCAGACATTTCTTTAGCTATTATAACCATTTAACTTTAATCGCTTGTTTTTTAATATTAACATTATGAAACGCCTAAACTAAAAAGATAAACTTAATTATTTAGGCTAAAAATAACCCCGATACCTAGTGTTAAACGGTTCGGTTTTATATACGATATCCTTTCATTTGCGTTAAAAACCGAATTAATTATAAACCTTTCCGAACAGATATTATCGTTAATTTGCAGAAACTAACGTCGATCGAAAGAAAGTCATTATCGACCGTATTCTCGATTTAAATACGCAAGCAATTTTTGTCCGGCTTTAGTATGTTAAAATATAACGAATTTATTATTTATCTAACGCGTTACAAAATACGTCGAGATTAACTGGGCGTCAAAATTTGTTTAACGGTAAGAAAAACTTTAAATACGTTTAAATCGAAAACTCGTTTTTTAAAACATAATATGCCAAAATGCGGAAATATTTCGCAAGTTAGTCGAATTAATTCGGGTTATAATTGCAAAGTACGGCATTATAAAAAAGAATATTTACAATTTTAATAAAACGGACTTTTTAATAAAACTTTTAATAATATGCGGTATAGTAATTATAAATATCGAAAAACGTAAAAACTTAAATAAACGTAATAAAAGAATCAAAAATAACTCAAAATTATATAAGTTACTTATTTTATAATTAAATTTTACCGTTATTTATTATTTCAACGCAAAAAACTTATCTTAAATTTTAATATTGTAAACATTTATTATTTACCGAATAAAGAGTTAAAATTAATTATAATAATTAAATCACAAAAGATTCAAATTTAACATAAGTTTTAATATTTTGATAAATATATTTAAATACGTACGAAAACAACGAAATATTTTTATATTTTCCACAATTACGAAGATTACTATTTATTAAAATTCGCAAAGTATTACGGGAATAACGATATTACTATGTTGTATATGCTTTTTTATTTCTTTTTATTAATTTTAATTTTTCGATATATGTTATTTTCTATTTTACAATACGGTTATCTTTGTTGTATTCAAAATTAAATGCGATGTTATTATATTTATATTACGATAAAAAGAGAATATCGACGCTTTTTATAACGCGTTTAAACCGCTATAACGTCCGATAATACCAAATCCGGCTTCGTTAAAATTAAATTATTTTATTTATTTTTAATAATGTATTTTCCGATTTAGAAAATCGTCTAGTTATATTTACGCCAATTCTTTCGCTCTTTACTTTCGCCGGTTCCATTTTCCCCCATCGTCGAAAACCCTTCGAAATATCTAAGAAATAAAAAAACGGGAATAATAGTTATAAAAAAAGAAATTACTAGCAGAACTTGCCAACAAAGATAATTAAATCAGTTAACATTTGCAACAAATAGTGTTAAGATAAATGTAGCAAAAGAAATTCTTATTGGAGGGGAGGAAGTGGGGGGTTACTAAAGTAACGGCGAAGTGGGCGCGTTAGGCCCACTATTTGTATATACGTAACCTAGACCTTCTATATTACGACCTAACGTTTCGAACGTTTCGGTAGCTTAAAAAAACGGTCGTAACAATGCTATAAATGGCTGGAAAGCCACGCTACGGCCGGAATGGTTTTATATGTTAAGATAAAGTAATCGGGATTACTTTAGGTACCAAACCAGAGCGGGATTTAATAAAGCAATATAGCCCTGGATATCAAGGTATGGCCATTTAGTTATACGATATAACTTTAGATAACTATATAAAATTATCCAAAGTACGGTTTAAATATATAACTATAATCGTTTCCTATTTCTTAAACTTAAAAACAACAGCTTATAATAATACTTAGTTCCGTAAAACCCATTTTACTATTATTAAACGTAATAATATAAACTTTATTATTTAATATTTACGATTTATTTATTAACATAAACCGTACGTTTAAAGTTTAATAATTAGAAATCCCCTTAATAGTTATACATTATAAGCTTTTATTTAAAGGAATCGTTAAATTTTAAGCAATATTCAAGATATTATGTTAATTAATAATTAAAACAATATTATATAGTAATTTCGAAACCGGATTAATTAACTTAAATTTACGAGTTAGTAACTTACTATAAATACGGATATTACGGCATGCGTTTAAACATTACGAATTAAGGTAAGTAAGTTTTAGCTATACGATAAAAAAAAGGTTTAAAGCCTTTTAACTTAAGTTTAAGTTTAGTTATATTTCTTAAAGTTTGATAATCTAGTAAAAAAGTTCTTACCGTTATAACTTTCTTTATAAAAAATACGTTTAACTGGTTTAAACCCGTAATAAAAGATTATCTAGAAAATGCAAAAACCGATAAAATAACATGTATTAAATAATATTTTACTATTTATGCCAATTTCGAAAAATGCTTAAAGTAAATTTCGATAACCCCAATAAAAAAAGCATAATAACATAACAAATCTTAATTTTGCAACAAACCGGACCAATATTTAAATATGCGGTAACATTTCGAAACCTTATAACTAAAACTGGTTGGATAAACGATAACGATAATAATTTAATTAACATATTTTATAACGGTTTAAAAAAGAATATTAAAAACGAAATTATTATATTTGAACGACTTAATATCTTTAACAGGTACATTATAAAAATTATCAAAATCAACAACCGATAATACGAAGAACGTTACGAAAAAAGAATTTGATTTATAAACGGGATAATATAAGCCCAACTAAGGAAAAAAACGCGAAATACTGTTTACGTTTTATGGTACGTAATTTGAACTCATAAAATTAAAAACGATTTAATTATAAAATTTAAGTTAAGTCCAGTATTATAATTATAGCAAAAAGAAATTATTTGGTACGTAAATACAAGGTACCGAAATAGCTCAAGAAGCATATATATTAATAGCTAGTACCTAAAGAAACCTTATAAAACAACGGATTAAAAAAGGTTATCGTTCTAATGCGCTTGCGGGAAAGTTTAAATTCGAACGAAAAAATTCGATAGAAAATAAAAGCAGTTAAAGCATTAGTATAATTAATAATCCGATGATAAGTTGCGGAATAAACGGGATACGGGAGCTTAGTTAATATAAATTTAGCAGCTTTTTAAGGATTTAAAAAAAAACAAATCCCTAAATAATAAATTTAAGATTATTAAAAACAGGTAAAGAATGTATTATTAAGAAAGCTCAGATATTATATATTAATTTACCTAGTAAATTACGTACGACGCAATTGCATAATTTACGGAAAATAAGAAAGATATATCGCATAACATATTAGCAAAATATAAAAAAAAGGTTTCGATTTTTTTAAAATGAAAAGGGATAAATACGATTAACGATAATATTCACATTTTCGTGTTTTCGTATCGCAAAATAAAATTAATGTATTCGCAATTAAACGAAATTAACCGGAAAAAAAGTATTATTTATATAACGATTTTTATATTTTTATTAATAATATGGTTACCAAATATTAAAAGAATTTAAAATATTACACGGTAATAAAAGTAATATAACTAATAATCGGTAATTTACAATTTAACTTGATATTTATTACGAATTTTAAAAAATAACGAAAATTTAAGGAAAAGATTCAAAAATTAGCAGAAACGTTAATTTAGTATAATACATAGTATTAAATTAAATAGGTAACATCCTGATGAAAAGTAAGTAATTACAATTACGAAATACGCATTATAAAAATAAAGGCGGAAATTAAAGTATAAAACAAACAAATCGTTTATTTACAAAAAACCAATAAATAATTAACGAACCGAATCGAAAATCTATAAAGATTATTAAATATATCGACGATATATTAATCGGCTTAACGAAGTTATGATGTAAACCGATAACCCAAAAAAACGCCATTTATACAAAAGCCCTAGAATAACGAAAGCCGGAAATAGCAGCAAGAATTTCTCAAAATAACTTTAAATATAGCAATAAAAATAACAAAAACTTTATTACGTTATAAATACGAATTGGAACGTATTACAATACCGCAATAATAAACTACGGAATATTAAACGTTTTTAAATTGTTATAAAAGGATAAAAAGCCTTTATATCGTTAAAAACGCCGAAAAACAGATATTCGTTTAGGATAATGGGAAATTATGGGAAAAATTAATTACCTCCTGATTTTCGTTAAAGAAAAAATCTAAACCGTTAATTTCGACATAATCTAATTAAGGAATTACAATATAATCCTTAAGAAATTACCATTATACCAATATAACCACTTAATTAATTAAAATACTAGCCAAGTAAAGTTTCCTTTACATTTCATTAACAAAAAAAGAAATCTTTATATTTAATCGAACCAAAAGAAAAACGAATATAAACATAGGATATAATAAAAACCTTATTACCCAAAAAGATAAAAGATAAATAAAAAAACATAACAAACGTATTCGACGTATTATCGCTATTATCCGAGCATAATTATGCGACATAAACGTAATTTAAGAAACCAGCCCGAAGAATTAAAACAAAAGAAATTAATATATTATGACAATACCGCAAATATAGGCAATTACTTTTTTAAAAAAAAGCTAAATATAAAGTTACTTAAACATAATAAATAAAACCACCAAATAATCCTTAAAAAAGCACATTACGAAAGTTCTACCCCATTTATAATTTAAACGAAAAGAAACTATATACGTTACGAAAATACCTAAACGACAAGCCTTAAAAAGAATAAATACGTTAATTAACATTTTCCGCCGGATACTTTATATTTTTTATAGCCAAAAAAACGGAAAATTAAGATCAATTGTAGATTACCAATATTTTAATAATATTATCTTAAAATATCGAATACTATTAGGTTTAATTACATAAATATAAAATCGCTGCAAAAAGCTAATTAATTTACCGCATCAAATCTGCAAAACGGATATAATTTTATTTGCATTAAAAAACATGAATAGAAAACGGCATTTAAAACGAAATACGGATTATACAAATACTTTATAACGTTTATAAAAATTAACAAATATCCTAGTAACATTTTAACAAATAATTAATTATATATTACGAAAGTATCTGGAAATTTTTGAAATTTGTTACTTTAATAATATCTTGATTTTTTTAGAAACAAAAAAACAATATAAGAAATACGTTTATACAGTCTTACAAACCTTATAAAATATTAACTTATTAATTAATACAGAAGGAAATCAGTTTTACATATAAAAAATTGAATAATTTAAATACATCATCACCTTAAATTAAATTATAATAAATCCAAAAAGATTATAGTAATTACAAAATGGAAAAACCCTAATATTATGAAAATAATATAGGCTTTTTTCGGATTCCTTAATTATTAACGAACCTTATCAAAAAGGAACGATGATTTAAAGAAATAAAAGTAGTAAAACGAACCTTCTAAAAAAATTAAAAAAACTATTACCAAATAACCCGTACTAATCCTATATAACCCACGATAACTTGTTAAATTTAAAACCGACGCATTAAATTATGCTTTAAAAACAGTTATCGGATATAAAAATAATAACGAAATAGTATACCTTATAATACTTTATTAATCCAAATTAAAAAAACAAAGTTAAATTAAGTTATACTTAATAAAAAGTTCATGGCTATAATATACGTATTCCGGAAATTCAAACATATATTACGAAACAATATACATCAAATTAAGGTTTACACGGATCTAAAAACCTTACGCGGTTTACAACAAAAAAAATTAACAAAACGATAATTACGCTACGCAGAAAAACTTGCTAACTATAACTTCGTTATTATTTATAAGAAAAACTCAGAAAATACAAAACAAACGCCTTAAACAAACGACAAAACTTATAAAAAAGCTTATTAAAGTTAAACATATAATTTTCGATATTATATCAAAAAGATATCGCAAAACACGACAAATTGCAACAATCAAATAATAACAACTTATTAATCTTTATGCGAAAATACGACAATACAATAAAAAGTTACTAGCAAACACACGACAAAAAAATAACAAGTATTAAACAAATACCAACAAAAATTAATACAATATATATACGAATATTAACTTTACGGTCACCCAAAAATAAACAAATATTTAAACGTTTAAAAAAAGATATATATTCCTTTACAGAACACAACAAATAAAAAAGCATTACTACAATATAATATATACAATAAAGCGAAGTTACGACGATATCAACCTTACGGAAAATTACCAACCCTTATTAATTACAAAGCAAACATAAAACTTAATTACTTTCGACTTTATTACGAAGCTATTCTTTTCAAAAAGCCTTATTATAAATATATGCGATGATAACATATTTATAATCATTAACTGATTTAGAAAGTTTTCTACTTTTTACCGTATAACGAAAACACAAACGTTAAACAAATAACATACATTTTCTTCAAATACATTATTAACATATACGGATTACCTATAAATATTATTTCAAATAAAAAAGTTATATTTATATTAAAATTTTACCAAAACCTAAGAATACAATTAAGCCTAAACCACCAATTATTAAGCGTATTTAAATCCCAAACAAATAATTAAATAAAAAAACGAACCAAACATTAAAAACTTATTTACGATAGTATATCAACTACAAACAACAACAATTAGGTTAATAAATTGCTTATTACGTAACTTAACTATAACATTAATTGCCACGAAAACATCAAAACCACCCCAGCAAACGCAAATCTTGATTTATACCAGATATTTACAAAAACGCATATAACGAACCGGATAACGTAAAAACCATCCGTATAACAAATATATTTAAACAATTACATTACGAAATAAAAACGGAATTAAAATTCGTACGTTAATAAATACAAAAATACTACAACTAAAAAAATTAAAAGTTTTAACCTTCTCGGAAAAGAAAAATAATCTACCTCGCTACAAAAAATATCTAAACTAAACGACCAAACCAAAAGTTAAATTACAAATATAGTAATTTATACAAAATTATCAAAAAAGCTTTAAATAACAACTACGATTTAAAGCTACCCGCCAAAATCAAAATATACCCAGTTTTCCACATTTCCCTGCTTAAGTCAACAGTAAACATTATTAAAGTTAATACAAAATTCGACGAAAAAATCCAGGAAAACGTACCAATTTACGAAACAAAAAAAATACTAAACGTATGAAAAAAAAAGGACTTAACCAATATCTTATTAAATAAAAGGACTACCCAAACTCGGAAAACACATAAAAACCCGCTAAATACCTTATAAACGCCCAGCAGTTATTACAAAGCTTTCATTAATAACCCCGGAAACAACAACCAACGAAAACCAATTAAATCAATTAACAAACCGCTAATCGGTACTATTAATACCCAATTAATCCAGAACTAAAATTAACGTCAAAACAGGTATAGACGTACCTAACCCCGTACATTTTTACTTTTACCTTTCCTGTTCCTTTAATTGGTTAAGCAATTATAAGCCACGACGAACCATTTTAACATTTCGTATACGAAATTACTTTTTTTAACGTTTTAAGCGTTAAAAACGATTAATCGCTTTATTTATCTCCTGCTAAAAACGTAAAAGTTACTACTTAACTAAAGTTTTGTTATACGTTAATCGTTCGGATTTTCGAATAATATTACGCAAAAAGAAAACGGATATACCAGATCCATCGCAGATACGTTAATAAACAATACAGTTATTATAACGCGATAAACCTTCGGATATAATATATATTATAAAAATACGAAAGTAAAAAATATAAGGCAAAATTTCGAAACCTAATTATTAAATATCAAAAGTAAGTTTAACACGTTCCTTTTTACGATTACGTTTATAAAACGTAACCGAGCGTTTTTTTATAATAATACAATTAAAAAAAAAGGAAATATATTTATTACAAAATTACGGATAATTTTCGAGAATGAAAATCTTAGGAGAGGGGAGATCGTGTTACGACCTAACGTTTCGGACGTTTCGGTAATTTAAAAAAACGGTCGCAACAGTACCATAAATAACTGGAAAGCTACGTTACGGTCGGAATAGCTTTATATACTAAAATAAAGCAATCGGGATTACTTTAAGGACCAAGATAAAACGGGATTTAATAAAGTAATATGCCTTTAAATACTAAGGCATAATTATTTAGTTATATAGTATAGCCCTGGATAGTTGTATAAAACCATTTAAAGCACGGTTTAAATATATAATTACGATCGTTTCCTGTTTGCTAAACTTAAAAGGAACAGCTTGTAATAATACTTGGTTACGTAAAACGTATTTTGATATTACCAAACGTAATAATATAAACCTTATTGCTTAATATTTACGATTTATCTGCTAACATAACCCGTACGTTTAAGGTTTAGTAATTAGGAACCCTCTTAGTCGTTACATTCTGCCTTTTATTTTTAAAAGCAACAGAAATTAAAAAATAATAACAGTACCCCGAATTACAAGGCCGTATATTTATATGGTAACATTTTCTGTCCCGTTTCTTTTAGCAATTTAACCGTTAATTAACATTTTAATTCAAATATTTTGTACGTAATTTAAGGTACCATTGCGGGAAAAAGGTTAACAGCGCAGCAGACGTAGGAAAGAAAGGTAAACGACCAGGTTCGGCGCCAAAGGGCGTATAACAATAACGATAACTGGGAATCCCGGCCTTTTAACGAGAAAAAAAAAACGTTACGGGTTCCTCGAATCGCTTTGGAAAAGAAGCGTTTGTAAAACGTAATAGATTACGTCGAATACTAAGCATAAACTTGTCGGCGCAATTAACGCTCGAAAGGATTGCCTAAAAACGGTACGAGAAAATTTAACTTCGACGTTTAGTAATAATTAACGATTAATGAGATTGCCGAAATAGTTAAAAAGAGTATAACAGGCTAAACCGAAGCCTTTAATTTAAATAATTAGTCAAGGTATTTACGAAACTGTTAAGCGAAACTGCTAATAAAAAAAGATACGTATTTCAATTAAAGGTATTTCGATTAAAAGTATTTCGATTTTAAGTTAATAAGGAAAATCGGCTATACGTTAGTAAATAATTAAGAAATGTAAAAACGTTCTTTGGGTTATTTTAATAGCGATTAAATATTATAACAGTAATTCGGCGAAGTTTACTTATATTAACGAATTTAAATTAACTGTTGCCGTTTTTATAAACGTTAAATACAGCGTTATAGTAGTTGTTGCCGGTTTTACGAAAAGTATAAAAATGTTTAAAACTTTGGAATAGTCGTATAAAATTAAAGATATCGATTAATAAATAGATATTTTCAGTTAATTCCAGTTTTTTTAAATATTATTCGAAATAAAGAATATAAAAATGCTGCCGGTTAGAAGTTATAAATAAAAGAAACCTTTTATTAGTACTTGATGACGACAGTTAATTAGGTCTTCGACGACTTCGTCGCCGAATTTCGAGGTAAGAATAGTAAAGAAAAGTAAAGGTAAGAAATTAAAAGGATAAAGTTATAACGGTTATAGTAGCCGTATTAACCGGAATGGCAAGAATTTATAAAATAAAAAGGGCGAACCGCTTTGTTTTAGTTATAGCGAATACGGCCATAAAGCGAAAAACTACCCGAAGAAACGGAAAAACAACGAAAAAAAAGGAAACCAAATCTATTAAAATAAAACCAACTTTATTCCAAACGGCTTGGAAACTTATATGATCAGCTTTTTAAGAGATACCAGGCAGGTTATTAATAAGAAACGTTAAAACGGAAGTTTAAGCTATAAAAACGTTATAATGGAATTTTTAAAAGGCTGGAAAGTACTGGCAAGATCTAAATAACCTCGACGGCGGAGCAGAAATCCCTTAGCCATCTCTTTCAGTGTCATAAAATCGTATCACGTGAAGACACTCCACCGGGCCCACCTGATGCATCCAATACAATTAAAATACATGAATTTATATACAAATTGTATGATGGAAAAGGTAACGACAGTGTTCGGAGTTACATAAAGGTACCCCGCAACAGTCGCAAGCCCATTGAGTGTTTTTCCTTCTGTTTGGGCTATTCCCATTGATCTCCCCTAGGGCTAGCCTTTCTGTTATTAATTCTGACCATATATTGAAGCCCTTACAAGCCCTGCAATTCCTGTTTATCCTCGTAAAGACCGTGTTATGTTGTGATACGTTAATATTAAAGGCTTCCTCCCGTTTAACCCCTTTCCTGGTTCTGCGTTTCGTTACTGACTTATAGCCGTATTCCTTAAGAAGGTATTTGCATAAGAAACGTTTCCATTCGCGTTAGGATAAAGTTCGTCGCTATTTTAATAAGCCGTTAAAGTTGCGTTAAAGGATATACGTATTAACGAAAATAACGTTAATAAGGAATTCGAAAAACAAGACCTTATCACGGCGGCTATATATTTTGTATTGCAAGGTATTGTAACTTCGCAGCTAATCAGCTTTATTAACGTAACCTTTATTAAGATTATATGTTTCCGCGAAAACGGGAATATAGACCCGTTTAGCCTTAAAATTACCTTATTTTGGCTTATATATTTTCGTTTTCGGTTTTTTGCCGTTAAATACCGTAAATATGAACAAGGTTAATACGTTATTTTTCCATGTAAATTGCTAAACGAGGTAATTAATTATTACTTTATACCGTAAGTAGTTTTATAATACGTTATTCCGTTAATCGTTTATTTTTTATAACTTAAGGAATGGTTTTTATATACTTGATTTCGCGGAAGCTGTTGCTATAACCTTAATACTTATATAGCGACGAAAATAAATAAGTAAGTTTGGTAATGTAAATAACCGATCGAAAAATATATAATATGGTTACCGGAAAAGCTGGCGTAATAACGTAATAATTACTTTTTGCGTATTATTTAAAGATTTTAATAGCTTTTTTTCCATAAGCGCTTTCCGTAATAATCGAGGTTTTTTTCCGTTAAGTGGCTTATTATGATATGGAATTTTAATAGGCCTAACGCTGTTAAAATGTTATAATTATTTAAGAACGTATCCCATAACTGCTATTACTTATATCTTAAAGCCCTTAGGTGTAAGTTTCCCTTTAACAGTAATGGCGATAACAAACCTGCCCGTAAAACGTATCATGCTTTTGTTAATAGCAATTATTAAGGAAATTATAATGTAACTTATAAATACAGCTATAATATGGTTCGAAAAACGTTATATACGTTAAAACATACGTAATAAGTAAATATTATTTTCCGTTTCCGGGTTTTAATAAATTAAGTAATGGAAAATGTTATTAAATTTGTATTAACTGAAATACTTCGTAACAACCTTATAATAAGGATTATCCGGATGTTAAAATTAATAATTCTAATAGCCGTTTTTAAAATATATCCTTATATATATAAGGATAACTAAAAAGGTATATATTTTAATTACTATAAAAAGCTTGAAACATTATTTTCGCAAAACGTAACCCTAAGAGCTGTAATAACGGTTTTTTTCTATATAACCGATTTAGCTTTTTACCATCCAAAGTGGTATAAAGTTTTTAAATAGCTTTAAGGGATTATTAGGTAACTTTATAACGTAAAAAAGACGGTCGTTCTTTAACTACATCGCGAGGAATAAGGAAAAATGGCTAGTTGCCGGGGGCTTATTAAGCTCGAAGGTCCCTATATCGGCTTGTAAATACGCGCTTTTTTCATATAATTATTCTAAAGCCATTGTTAGCTGAAAAAAATCGGTAAAAATCGTTAAACGATTCGGGAAGGTATAGCTTAAGGAAATAATGCGTCAGCTGATTTATGATGCGTTGATTTGTTGTTGCTTGTACCGCTTAACAGCGGGAGCTAAATCTTAGTGGGATGTTCTGAATGGTGGCGATTTATGGGGTTGTGGAGAGCTAGCACGTGATACGATTTTATGACACTGAAAGGGATAAGGGCGTGTTGAGATAGACGTGGCAAAAGGAATTGTTGATAGAGGGGGATTACTAGAGCAACGGCAGGGTGGGCGCGTTAGGCCCACTATTTGTATGTACGTAGGCTAGACCTTCTGCCTTCCACCTTTAGAAGCAACAGAAATCGGAGAACAACAACTGTACCCCGAATTGCGGGACCGTATCTTTATAAAAAGTAATTTAATACTTTTGTACAAAAACGTTTTTTTAAAGGAAAAACCGCTATATTATACGAAACCAACCATTTTCTTAATAAGCGCCAAAAACTAAAAACAAACATTTTTAAGAAAAAGGAATATTAATTATATAAAAAGAACAAGTTGTTTTAGTTAAAAAAGAAATGGTAAAAAATCCCAGTTAATAGCGGCTAAAAGTAGTCGTTGCAAAAAGGTTAAAAGGAAAAAACGGAAGTAAAACGTTTATAGCAAACCCGGATATAATACGCGTATTTATAAAAAGATTATAAATATGTTTAGCGGTGTCTCGTTCCGCTTGCTGTAGGTCTGGGCAACCAACAGCTTGCGAGAGACAGCTGGTTCGAATCCAGCTTGGAACAGCGTGCTCTGGGTCGCCAAGCCCAGCGTACGGACTAGCTTGGAAGCGTTTGCGTTTCAAATCGTGTCGGCACCAATTGGAGGGTTGGGCTAATAGGAACTAGACCAATCAAAAACCACCGTGTATTCCATTGTTCGTCATCGTGTTCAAGATTCCTATACGGTTTTTCATCCGGCCCGCCTGTAGGTACGGTTTTTAGGGGGTGCTCCCCGGTCGCATCGTGTAACCAGTCGTGTATGTATATAGTAAGCCGGTTAGCTTGTACATAGCTAGAAATCTAATAGCACTTGACCTTGCATAAATATGTTTAGCGAAACAAAAAACAGGTTAATTTGAATTAATTTATTGCGTCATGGTTATCTTAACTTAATTTGTTATTGCAAACTGTCAACAAATGTCAGATATAAGGGATATCAGTTGCGTTGTTATATTGAGCTAATTGCGTAAGTGCTCCGCACACGCACTGCTTTTGTATAGCCTAGCAACGGAACAATTATCCTCCGATCAGAGCGTAGCTAGGGTGCTTTAACACCCTGGCTAGCTGACAACAAATGTCCGACAAAGTGGTTTGTTCGAAAAGGTGGTATAAAACGTTATTCGTAATTCGTAGCTTTTTATATCCGAAAGTATAAATACCAATAAATTGCTTTAAAACATATATAAAGAATTTGTAATATTTTATATTAGTAGCGTAAAGAAAACTAAGTATATATATAATGCTTTACGAAACAATAATATAACTTTCTATTAAAACTATTATCGTTTAAGTAAGTGGTTTATATTGTAAAAAGTTAAATAGAAAGTTTTCGGATTTTTTAATTTTACGTTAATTTGTATATACGAAGCGCGTTTAAACTTAAAATTATATGTTTAAAACTTTAAGGTATTATTCAATTTGCGATTAAATAACTTATTTCGTACAAATAATACTTAGAAATAGGCGTTTTTGGGTTATAATATTGTTACTTAAACAACTGTTAATTTCGTTATAAAATTTGAGATTTTAAAAGCGTATATAAAATAACGAAAAAGAATATCTGCGTTTAGTTAACATTTTCCATATATATATTTTTTATCTCTTAAATGATTATATATTTTGTTAACTGGTAAACGGTAAGAGAACAACCCGTTTCAAAAAACTTTAATATATTAATTCGTTTAAAAAACCCACACACTACCGCACTTCCTCACTTTTAATGCTACTATATATCCCAATTCTTTCCAATACAGTCTTTAATTACTTTGCAATTACAACATAGATTTAAACGAAATAAATTACATTTTAACCGCTACTCGCCAGCGTTATAAAGAGTTTTCTCCGAAACTTTATACCTTTATACTTAGTTCTATTATTACGAATACAACCCAAACCCGGACAACTATAACGGTAAACACCAACCACGAAACAATTGCAATGTAAATTTAACCCTTTAAACCCTAAAAAATAGTACACAACTTATCTTATTTATAACAGCGGCGTGCTATTAAAACCCGTCTAACCTTATATTTATATTAGCTAGATCGTTGATATCCCCGGAAAACCTACCGTAAGGTCTAAAAAATAACTTTAACTTTAAGCCGTATAATAATATAGGGGTTATCCCGTATGTTTGCGATAAAAATTAACGCAAAGCGAAAGAAATTAAATTACCGTTAATAACGTTCGTAGAAAATTAAAATTTATTATTTAAAATTTTAAATAACCTACTTAACCTTTTATTAATTTAATTCTTGGACTAATATACCGTACGAAACGTTCTCGGACGTCTTAAATCATAATTACTTGGTTTTGCGTTAAAATATTACCGAAAAAGCTTTATTAACCCCTGAAGCTATATAAAACACCGGATATCTCGTTATAGGTTTAGGGAATAACATAATATCGCAATATTATGGCCCAGCCAGGCTTGGCTTCCCCAAACGGTCGGAATTATAAAGGAGAGGGAACCGATTATAGGTTACGTAACCAGGCCATGGTTAAACGCGGTTGGTTCGACTACATTCGATTTATGATCGAATACGGTTAGTTCGACTATATTCTACTTACAATCGAATACGGTCGGTTCGATTATATTCGATTATAAAAACTTCAAAAAGATATATACGTTTATTATTCCCATAATTTTAAATAGTATTAATTTATAATATAATTTAATTACCCAGATTACCTTTAGTTATTTGTTATTATTTAATTTTTTATAATATTATTATTAACATAAATCCGTACGATTAAGTTTAATAGTTGGTTAATTAGTTTAATCGTTATACGTTATAAGTTTTTATTTAATGGTATGCTATGTTTTGTTGAGATCAAAGTGTGAGGAACAATACGGGTATTATAAGAACTAGTCTGAAACTTGCTCTTCTTCCCTAAAATGGGAATGAGCTACTACTTATAAAGCAAGCACTCCGCGACGACCTCGTAACGATTGCGTCGGGATGACACATAGAAGGCTTAGCGCCCCCTTAAGGATGCGCACATTCCCTTAGCCCCTGACATGGTATAATTAAACTTTAAGTAATATTCGAACCGTTAATATGTTAATTAGTGCATAAATAGCAGTTACCTTTGAATTTACGGCTTAATAATTTGAAGATAAGATCTGAAACCTTAAGGTTATTATTTAACAGTTTATTAATTAAGTAATAGCAGCTTAATTAATATTAATTAATATTTACAAAATAAAGGCTAAGAAACCTTAACTTTATAACGAGAAAGGAAACGTTCAAAGTTTCCTAACCCAGGTTTAGGTTTACTTTCGTTTTGAAGGGCTTACCGATCCAGCGGATTAAATCCTTGTTGTTACAGTTTGTTTAAAAGGAAATGCCTTTAATTAATTTGAATTCACCATAAGGGATTACCTAAAAAGTGTGGAAGATAACCAGGAAAAAAAAATACTAAACAGATTGTCTTTAATTACGTTAACTTTAAAGATAAGTTTAAGAGTAACTTTGAAAATTCGAATAAAGAACGAGTTATAACTTAATAGATCCTTTAACTGATTTAAAAGGGATTAATATCCAAGTATGTTGTAAAGTTTAGGAATTTTAAAGCAAAAGGGAGATAAACAAAAGATAAAAACGATACCTTAATCGACGTGTTTTATAAAAAGTTAAAAAAGAATGTTAAAAACGAAATTATTAAAATTTTACGATTTATAATATTCGATAAGTATATTATAAAAATAATAGGAATTAATAATAGGCAGTTCGAAAAATGATAAGAACGACGAGGATATTTTATTTTAAAGGTTAAGTATTTTAAGGTTAATTAGGGAAAAAAACGTAAGGTATTTTTTATTTTTTTAAAATAGTTTTAAGATTTATGGAACTTGGCATTACTTAACGACGAGATATAAGCCAAGTATAATGTTATAATTATAGCAAGATGGGATATGTTATTAAATGATATAAAATGTTGTAAAAAACCGACAGAAAAGTATATTGGATTTTAATACCCGAAAAATTACCGAAAAATCGGAATAATACTAAATAAGTTAATATAATCCAACATTTAAGATAATTATTAGTTTATTACGGAAATACGATAGGGGTTTAAGAAAACTAAAGCTTTTTTTAAGTAATAATTAAATGGAATTCCTTAATTTTTATTTAATAACTACAAGATTATTATAGATAATAAGAGTTCTTAAAAGTAATTATATTAATTAATTTTAAAAAAGTATGATAGGTATTAAAAGCGGCTAAGGCCTTTTTATAGGTAATAATAAAGTGATAGGTTTAGGAAGCCCGGTATATGAACCTATATCTTATTAATTGCAATTAGTTTTAATACCTTATTTACGTAAAAAGAAAACAACAAATTTATAAACGGGTTATCCGTATATAAAAGGAAGGTTTCGACTTTTATACGCGAACCGGATATAATAAATAAGACTAGGAATAGTATTAAAAATTACAAGCCTTTATTTTATAAAAAAAGGTCGAAAATATAACATTAGTTTTAACATGGCCCAAAAGCGAAAGGTGCTTATAGGAGGACCTTACGAGCTATTTCGGATAATGCGATTATTAAATCCAGGAAAAACTAATCCAAAAAACTGTGGACAAGCAGTATTAGCAAGTCATTATAGAGATTTAGTCATAATTAATTTTCGAAACAGACCTTTAAAAACGAAGGGAATTGCGAGAAGAACTAGCAGAATTTTCCGGTAAAAGTTAACCAGCCTTATATATAGGATGGGAAGTTATAGGAGGATTTGAAGATGATATTTATAATATATCAAACCGGCTATATTAGCAAGAAAAGAATATTTTCTAACTTAAAGCTTAGCTGCGCCGTTAGGAAGGTTAAATAAAATACGTACAAATAGTATGCGAACGATTTTCGGAATAAGTCCAACAGTTTATAAAGTCCCCAAAAAAGGGACCTTATTTATAAAAAAGCTTCGGGATGGCGAAAACCAGAAACGGCAATAGAAATTTCCCAGAATGGCTTTAGGTACGACGATAAAAGCTAATAATAATTTTGTTACCTTAAAAATACGAATTGGGACATATTAATATACCGTAATAGTGGATTGCGGAGCTTTAAGCGCTAATTACATTATTCCGAAGTTAATAAATTAGATTAGATTATTATAGAAAGATAAAGAAAACCTTTATAGCGCCGAAAATACCGAAAATCAGGTATTTGCCTATAATAACGGAGAAATTATACGCGAAATTAATTATTTCGAAGTTTTTATTTAAGGATAAATTTAAACGGTTAATTTTGATATCGTTCCGTTAAAATATTATAATATAATCTTAAGAACACCATGGTTATATTAATATAATCCCTTAATCGATTGGAATACTTACTAGGTGAAATTTATTTTATATTTTATTAATAAGCAAAAAAAACGAACGAGATTTTCATATTTAATTAGTAAAAAAGAAAATAATAAATGCCGAGCTAAAAAAATAAGAGAAACCTTATTACTTAAAAAGATAAGATGTAAAGAAGAAAAAAAGCATAATAAACGTATTTAACGCATTATAGATACGATCCGGGTATAGCTTTATAATATAAACGAAATCTTAAAATATCTATTCGAGAAACTAGGACCAAAAAAACATGGCTAATATATTATTATAATATCGCAAGTATAAACGATTATTCTAAAAAACTTAGCACGAAGCTACCGGGATACAATAAATAAAATTATAAAATAGTTCTTAAAAAAATACCTTACCCAAATGTTATCCTATTTATAATTTAAATGAAGTAAAGCTTTATATTTTATGCGCGTATTTGGAAAACAAACTCTAAAAAGGATAAATTCGACGGTTTACATCTTTAGCCGGATATCTTATTTTTTATATTTAAAAAATAACAAGCTACTATTAATAATAAATTATACAAATCTTAATAGTATTGTTATTAAAAATAAAACACCTTTATTATTAATTACTAAAATACAGGATCGTTTATAAAAAGCTAAATAATCTACCGCTTTAAACCTTAAAAATAGGTATAACTTAATCCGAATTAAGCTAAAACACGAATAAAAAAGCTTTTAAAACGAAATACGGACTATACAAATATTTAGTTTTATCAATAAAACTTACGAACGCACCAGTAATCTGTTAGCGAATGGTTAACTACGTATTTTGAAAATACCTAAATATTTTTGTTATATATTATCTAAATAATATTATAATTTTTTAAGGTTAAAAAAATACATATAAAATACGTTTATTAAGTTTTTTAGGCCTTACAAAACGCCAATTTGTCTGTTAACGCCAAGAGAAGTTAGTTTTACGTATAAAAAGTGGAATATCTAGAATATATTTATTATTTCAGAATATATTAAAATAGACCTCAAAAAGATTACAATAATAGCAAAATAACGTATATTTACTATTGTTATAAAAGTATAAGTATTCGTTAGATTTGTTAATTACTACCGGAAATTTATTAAATAGATTAATAAAATTACGACACTTTTATTTAATTTTATCCGGAAAAAAACGAATTCTAGTAAATAACGGAAACAGAAAAGATTTTTTTTAATAAATTAAGAACGCGATTATTAATAAACCAGTATTAATTAGATATGATCTAAAACGCTTAGCCAAGTTAGAAACCGACTTTCTAAATTATACGTTAAGCGCGGTAATCGGATACCGAAATAATTAACGAGTATTTTACCCGATTACTTTTTATTTTTAGAAATTAAAAAAAGCAAAAATTAAATTATGCTATTCCCGATAAAAGATTTATGGTTATCGTAAAAGTTTTTCGAAAGTTTAGGTATATGCTTAAAGGAAATCTTTACCAAATTAAGGTTTATACCGATTATAAAAATTTTACCAGTTTTATTATTACCCGAAAACTTAAAAAACGATAATTACGTTACGTAAAAAAACTAACGGAATACGATTTTGTTATTATTTACTAAAAAGCCTTTAAAAACGGCAAAGTAAATGTTTTTAATAAACGACCTAATCTAAAAAGTTTTAATTAAAGTTAATTATAAAAATTTTGATATTATCTTAAAGGAATATTTAAAATTACGACAAATTATAACGTTTGAGGCAATATCCCCCGATTTATATTAAAAAATATAATAATATAACGATAACTTACCCGACGAAAAAAATAAATAAGATTTAGGTTTCAGAAAATTACTAGTAGGACTTGATATGGAACGCATATTAATATTTATTTTATAGACATCTAGGAATTTACAAAACCTTAAAACAATTATAACGTACTTATTATCTTCTTAAAATAATAACCGTTATATAAAAAGTTAAAAAAAAAATATAACATTTACGTTAAAATAAAAACTTTACGGCATAAACATTACGGGAAACTGCAATTACTTTTAGTTTTATAACGATTATGGGATTCCATTATTATAGATTTTATTATTAAGTTTCCCTTATCCGAAAACTTAATAATAGAAATATATTATGATAACATTTTCGTAATCGTCAATTGATTTACGAAGTTTTCATATTTTTTACTTTATCATAAAGATATAAATGCAGAATAGATGGTATATATATTTTTTCGATACATCTTTAGTATGTATGGATTATTAATAGAAATTATTTTAAATAAAAATATTATCCTTATTTTCAAATTTTAGTAGCGCTTTGTGGCATAAATTGGCTTAAATTATAAAGTACCTAATGCGTTTAAACCCTAGATAAATAAATCAATAAAACGGTTAAATTAGACTTTTCAACTCTACTTACGATATTATATTAATTACGACTAGAATAATTAGGTTAAAAAATAATTAATAATCCAGTTGGTTTATAGTACTAATTACTAAAAAAATATTAAAATAACTTTAACAAACGTTAATTTCGGTTTTACATTAAAGGTTTATAAAGAAATACCTAATAACGATTTAATTAATATTAAAACTATTTTAACATTAAAATAATTTAAACAGTTATACGCAGAAATAACAATAGACCTTAAATTTATACATAATTAAATAAAGATATATTATAACTAGAAAAGGTTAAAAGGATTAACTTTTTCGAAAAGAAATATGGTTTACATAATTACCAAAAATATTAAAACCAAACGCTTAAATTAAAAGCGTGATTTCAAATATATCGGCTTATATAAAGTTACTAAGAAAATTTAGAAAGATAACTATAAATTAAAACTATCTCCGAATGTTAAACTTTATTTAATTTTTTATGTTTCCTTATTTAAATTAACTGCAAATATGATTAAAGTTAATACGGAACAAAAGAATAAAACATAAAAAATTGTATTAATATACGAAGCAGAAAAGATCTTGGATATACGCAAAAAAAAACGGACTTACGGAATACTTGGTTAAATAAAAAAATTACCCAAATTCCAAAAATACTTAAAAACATAACAAAAATTTCATAAACGCCTAGCGCCTTTTAAAGGACTTTTACAAATAACGCTGGAATTTCTAAAAATAGCCGCTTAATCCATATCATTCGAAACGAACGAACCTGCAACGATATTCCCAGTCCAATTTATTATTAAGCATTTTATACTAACGTAATCACTTCGGCCTTAAATCGTTTCTAGCGTTCCAACTTATTTAAATCTTTCACCCTACAACGGATTATTTCAGCAACTTTTTCCCGTAAGATTTTCTCTTATTTACGAAAACGTTACAGCCAGATTAACGCTTTAAAAAGGGATATTTCGGCTTTTTTTTTCGTTTAATTCGATTCTTTTTACGGGAAACGTAAAATATCGCTTGTGAATCCACCTTACCAAAATTACAGTTTGCGTATTTTTTTTCTATACAAAAACCGTAACAAACTTTACCTTCCGCAAAAATATAATTAAAACGGTTAACATGAAAATAAACCGAATAGCGAGGCATATTTATACCGAATTTGTCAATAAAACGAACAAATTTGTTATAACAATTCGGGTTAAAAACTAGTTTTTTTTATTTTTAAAAATACGACCCGACATAATAAACAAAAGCGACATACAAAAAATAACGAATAAAAAAAGGGTTACTTACTAGAAACGACAAACAAATAATTTAATTTTTAAGAGCAAAAATCCTGGAAAGGGAAAATTGTATTATAATCTAACCAAGCTTAACTTCCCCAAACGGTCGGAATTATATAAAAAAACCGATCATGGGTAACGTAACTAGGCCATAATTAAACGCGGTTGGCTTGATTTTATTCGACTTATAATCGAATACGGTCGGTTCGATTATATTCAATTACAGAAAGTGCAAAAGGATATATACGCCCATTATTTCCCATAATGTTAAGTAATCTTAGCTTGTAATACAATTTAGTTACCTAAATTACTTTTAATTATCTATTATTACCAAACGTAACTAAACTTTATTATTATTATTTAATTTCCCACAATACCATTACCAACATAAACCCGTACGACTAGGTTTAATAGTTAGTTAATTAACCCAGCCGTTATACGTAACGGCGAAAACTATTTTTCTTTTCTCGTTCTTTAAGAAAAATATCCGGACTTATCTATCGGCGGAATAAGTTTTCGGCGTTATTATAAAGGTTTTTTAAAAAAAAGCCTGTTTCCGTTATATAAAACTAATAATTTCGTTATACAAAATAACGGTTTAATATATCCAAATAACATCGATAAGAAATTAAAAAAAGTATGAAATTTAAATAATCGGTTAGCTTTCGCATTCGCCCGATTTAAACCTAATAAACTATATTTAGCACGGTTTAAAAAAAAGCTTTACGAAATTAAACCCGAATTTAGTTATTGATTTAATAACGAAAAAACCCGTAAACGTACGTTTAAAGTAATCGAAAATACGTAATCCCAAATCGATCTCGGTTTTGTAATTAAGCTTATTAAAACAAATAACAAAAAGTTAACAACTAAACGACGGGTTTAGAAATAGTATATAAAATATTACACGCCAAATTTAAAGCTTTGAAATAATGTATAATAGTTATATATTAGCTTAAAATTCATAAAGAATTTATAAATAATATTATATAATCTGTTTATGAGTAAAGTGGATTGGTGGGATGATAAGGATTTTTTCAATGCATTACTATATTGTAACGGCTGGGCTAGTTAACCAACTGTTAAACCTAGTTATGGGGGCTTATGTTAGTAATGGTACTATGGGAAGCTGAGTAATAAAAAGTAAACTAGTTACGTTTGGTAATAACAAATAATTAAAAATAATCTAAATAATTAAATTATATTATAAACTAGTACTATTTAAAACCATAGGAAATAATAAGCGTATATATATCCTTCTTATTGGTTTATAATAATTACTATTAATTATTCCGGATTATAACTAATTATTATCGTCGTGGTAATTACTAATAATTAAACCATTATAATTACTCCTCATTATTAGATTTACCGTGATTATAAGTTACGTAACTTAAACTTATAATCGGAATCTATTTTTTTGTAACCTCCGACCGTTTTAAACAGGTTAAGTTCCGTTAAGCTATAATATAATCTTTCTTTTTTTAGGATTTTGCCTTTACAAATTGATTTGTTTATTTGTAAATTTTAGTAAGTAACTTTCCCTTTTTACTATTACTTTTTTTAGTAACTAATATATCTAATCGAAAAAATAGAACTTATCATAAGTTACGTTTTTCCATTGTTCGTTGTGTTAAACTTATAAAAGCTTTTAACGATTTTGGTTTCGAAGTTATGTTTTATTTTTAGTATTTTTTAAAAGGATTAAAATGTGAAATAATAGAAAATATATCGTAATGTAAGGGATGTGTTTTCCGAAGCCGTTTTTGTAATGGTACCGGTATGTCGGTATCGTTTTTGTAGAGTATTCGTTGTAAGCATTAACGTTTCGAATAGAAAAAAGTTTGCAAAGAAGCGTTTTTTAAAATTTTAACGGCGTTATTTAAAGATATAACGGCAATATTAAAAAGAAATAAATAATGTTTTAATTCGTTTAATTCGGTTATGCAAATAAAAGGCTTTAGCGCGTTCGAAAGATGTTATTATGGTTTAACGTGGTTTTTAACCGCTGAATAAGTTAGAGGAAGAAGAACGGCGGAAACAAGAAGGGCTAGAAATTAATATGGCCGCTTTAGCGTAGGTTCCTGGTTTAGTAGATTAATCGGGTATTAAGAATACTGATTAATTTATTATTAACAATATCGATTAAGATGTTATTGCTGGCGATTCCGGCGTTGTTAGTAAAAGCTTTTCAAAAGGCCCTAGGTATTTATAAGATTTTTAGCGGGTTTTTAGATATTTTTAAAGTTTAGGTAATTTTTTTTTAACCAAGTACTTAATAAGTTCGTTTTTTTTTTTTGCGTATATTTAAAGTTCTTTCCGTTTCGTATATTGATATATTTTTTCTTTCTTTATCTTTTTATCCTGTATTAATTTTAATAATATTTGCTGTTAACTTAAATAAAGCTTAATTTTTAAAAACAGTTTTAATTCGTAGTTATTTTCTAAAACTTTTTCATGATTTTATATGGGCTGATATATTTAAAATTAAGCTTTTAATTTAAACGTTTGATTTTAATGTTTTTAGTAATTAGGTAAACTATGTTTTCTTTTAAAAAAGGTTAATCCTTTTAACTTTTTCTAGTTGTAATACCTTTTTATTTGATTATGTGTAAATTCGAGTTTTGTTTTTATTTCTGCGTATAACTATTTAAGTTATTTTAATATTAAGATAGCTTTAGTATTAACTGGACTGTTATCGCGTATTTCCTTATAGATTTCTGGTATGAAACCGAAATTAGCGTTTGTTAGGGTTATTTTAATATTTTTTAATAGCTGGTATTATAAGCCAATTGGGTTATTGGTAACCTTTTAACCTAATTATTTTATTTGTAATTAATGTAGTATCGTGAGTAAGTTTTAAAAGTTTAATTTAGTTATTTTGTTTATTTATTTATTTATAGTTTAAATGCGTTAAATAATTTGTAATTTAAGCCGATTCATACCATAAAGCTTTGTTAGAATTTAGAGGTAAATGTGATACCTTTATTTAAAATAATTTCCGTAGGTAGTTTATGTATGTTGAAGATATATCGGAAAAAAATGTATGTTATTTGTTTTACGTTTATATTTCGTAATAAAGTAGGAAATAGGAAAATTTCGTAAATCGATTAACGATTACGAACATGTTGTTGTAATATATTTTTGTTGCTGGGTTTTCGGATAAGGGAAGCTTAATAATAACATCTATGGTGATCGAAATTTATAGTTGTTATGAAATTGGAAATGGTTGCAGTTCTTTATATGGTTTATCCTTTAAAGTCTTGGTTTTGGCGCAAACGTTGCATTTTTGTTTGACTTTTTATATTGTTGTGTTTATTTTAAGGAAGTAATAGATACGTTATAAACGTTCTAGGGTTTTACGGATTCTTGGATGTTTATAAAATAGGTATTAATGTATATTTTATATTAGGTCTTGATGATAATTTTTTAGAATTTGAATTTCTTTTTGTCGAGTAGGCTGTTGTTATATTGTTGGATTTTTTGGTGTAGGTTAGGGGGTATTGCTTTAATTATTATAATTTGTCGTGATTTCAGGGGTTTTTTAGGGCAACGTCGAAAACTTTGTGATTAATCTTGATTAATTTTTCCTTTAGGTTAGGTTGTTTGCTAAAAGCGTTTGCTTTACCGTTTTTAGAGCTTTTTTAATAGATGATGATGAAGTTGTATTTTGTTAGCTTTTTGGCGTAGCGTAATTATCGTTTTGTAAGTTTTTGTATAATGGTAAAACGGGTAAGATTTTTATAATTAATATAAATTTTGGGTTGGTAGAGGTTTCCTTTAAGTATATGCTTAAATTTTCGAAATGCGTTAACGATAGCTATAAATATTTTGTTAGGAATAACGTAATTTAGTTTTGTTTTTTTTTTAATTTGTAGGAATAGAAAGTAATCGGGTAAAGTATTTTTTGATTATATCGGTATTTGATTATTACGTTTAACGTATAATCCGAAAATTAGGTTTTTAGCTTAACTAAACGTTTTGAATCGTACATAATTAATACTGCTTTATTAATAATTGAATTTTTAATTTATTAGAAAGCTTTTTTTATTTTTATTATTTATTAGAATTTGTTTTTCTAAGATTAGATAGTGGTGTTGCAATTTTGCTGAAGTATTTGATAAATCTTCTGTAATAGTTGGCGAATTTAATAAATGCCTGTATTTTTGTAACGGTAATAGGAGTAAGTTATTCGGTAATTGATGCAATGTTTTTTAAATTCATTTTGATGTATTTTGAGGTAATAATATATTCCAGATATTCCACTCTCTATATATGGAATTAACTTTTTTTTGCGTTAACTAATAAATTGGCGTTTTGTAAAACTTAAAGAACATGATGAACGTATTTTATATACGTTTTTTTAATTCTAAAAAAAAAAATCAAAATGTTGTTTAAGTAATATATTACGAAAATATTTAGGTATCTTTGCAATACGTGGTTAATTATTTGCTAAAAGTTATTAATACGTTTGTAAGTTCCATCAGTATAATTAAATATTCGTGCAATCCGTATTTTGTTTTAAAAGCCGTTTTTTATTTGTTTTTTAACTTAATTCGAATTAGGTTATATTCGTTTTTAAAATTTAAGGTAATAAATTATTTGGTTTTTTGTAAGCGGTTCTTTATTTCAGTAATTAATAATAAGGGTGTTTTATTTTTGATAGTGATGTTATTAAAATATCGATAGTTTATTATTAATCGTAATTTGCCATTTTCTTTTGGTACAAAAAATATAGGATACCCGGCTAAAGATGTAAATCGTCGAATCTATCTTTTTTAAAGTTTATTTTCCAGGTATTCGCGTAAAACGTAAAACTTTGCTTCGTTTAAATTATAAATGGGGTACAATTTAGGTAAAATGCTTTCCTTAAGGATTATTTTATAGTTTTATTCGTTATGTTTTGGTAATTTTGCTTTAAGTTCTTTTTAAAATAATTGCTTATATTTGCGATACTATAATGGTACATTAGTTATATCTTGCTTTAATTTTTTAAGCTGGTTTTTTAACATTTCGTTTACGTCGTAAAGCTGTATCTGGACGGTAATTATAATGCGTTAAATGCGTTTATTATGCCCTTTTTCTTTTTTGTATCGTATTTTTTTGGATGGTAAAATATTTATTATGTTTTTATGTTTGCATTTATCGTTTTTTTCCTGCTAATTAAGTATAAAAATTTCGTTCGTTTTTTTTTGTTTGTCGATAAAGTGTAAAGTGAATTTTACCTAGCCAGTACTTTAATTAATTAAGGGGTTATATTGATATAACTATGGTTTTCTTAAAATTATGTCATAATTCCTTAACGGAACGATATCGAAATTAATTATTTAAATTTATTTTTTAACAAAAATCTTGGAATAATTAATTTCGCGTGCGATCTTTCCGTTATCGTAAGCGAGTATCTAACCTTCGGCGTTTTCGGCGATATAAGTGTTTTTCTTATCCTTCCATAATAATCTAAACTGATTTATTAATTTCGAGGTGATGTAATTAACGCTCAAAGTTCCGTAATCCACTATTACGGTATACCAGTATATCCCAATTCGTATTTTTAAGGTAACAAGGTTATTATTAACTCCTGTCGTCGTATTTAAAGCCATTTTGGGGAGTTTTTATTATTACTCCCGGCTTGCGTTATCTTAAAGCTTTTTTACAGGTAACCTTTTTTTAAGGACCTTATAAGCTATTACATTTGTTTTATAAATCGCTTGCATATTTTCTGTACTTACGTTATCTGGCCTTTTTAACGGCGCAGCTAAGCTTTAAGTTAGAAAATCTTCTCCTTTTGCTGGTATAATTGATTTAAAATTTCGCAAATGTCGTTTTCTAATCTTCCGATAACCTCCTATCCTGCATAAAGGGCTAACTAGTTCCAGTTATAAAATTCTGCTAATTTTCTTTGCAATATTTTTCGTTTTTAAAGGTTTGTTTTAAATATTAACTATATCTAAATATCGGCAATAACCCTTTAATAATACTTATCGATAATTCTTTAAATCAGTCTTTTTTAAATTTGGTAATCGCACCATTCGAAATAGCACGTAAGATCCTTTTAAAAACACTTCTTACCCTTTGGCCACGTAAAGATTAATGCGATATCTTCCACTTTTTTTATGTAATAAAAACTCGTCATTTTCGATACTATTACTAATCTATCTAGTTATACCCAGTTTAAATATAAAAATCAAAACCTTCTTTTTACATACGCGTAACTCGATTGTAAATTCGTTATTTTTTTACGTAAACAAAGCATCGAAATTAATTATAATTAATAAGATAAAGATTTATATATCGCGTTTCCTAAATTTATCTCTTTACTGTTACTTATAAAAAAACCTTAACCATTTTTAATCCCTTTTGTACTTCTTTTTAATTAATTAATGTAATTACTTTTAAAAATTCCTGCTATCTTTAATAATTCTATAACCACTAAGTAAAAGCCAAAAGATTCCGCTTAACTACTACTTAAGAAAAAACTTTAACTTTTTTAAACCCTTATCGCATTTCCGTAATAAATTAATAATTATGTTAAACTCAGATTATGTTAAGTTATTTGCTATTATTTCGACCTTTTGTTAATTTCTCGGGTATCAAAATCCAATATATTTTCTTATCGATTTTTTACGACGTTTTATATCGTTTAACAACATATCCCATTTTACCACCATTATAATACTATACTTAACTTATATCTTATCGTCAAATAATGCCAAATTCCATAAATCCTAAAGTTATTCTATAAAAATAAAAAATATTTCGCGTTTTTTTCCCTAATTAACTTTAAAATGTCCAACTCGTAAAATAAAATATTCTTTTTTTTCTTATCGTTTTTCGAATTACCGATTATCGATTTTTATTATTTTTATAATGTACTTATTAAATATCGTAAATCGCGAAAGCTTAATAATTTCGTTTTTAACGTCCTCTTTAAAATTATTATAAAACACATTAATCAAAATATCGTTTTTTATTCCGTTTATTCTGTTTTTACCATAAAGTTCCTAAACTTTACAACATATTTAAAACTAATTTTTTCTAACGTAATTAAAGGATTTATTAAACTGCAACTCGTTTTTCATCCGGGTTTTCGAATTTGCTTTTAACTTTATCTTTAAAATTAACGTAATTAAAAAAATCTCTTTAATAGTTTTTTCCTAATCGAACTTCACTTTTTCCAGAAAGTCTCTTATAATAAGTTCGAACTAATTAAAAACATCTCCTTCCAAACAAGCCGTAACAGCAAAAATTTAATCCGTTAAGTTAATAAGCCCTTCGAAGTAAAAATAAACCCGAACCTGGGTTAGGAAATTTTAAACGTTCCTTTTTCCGTTATACGGCTAAGGTTTTTTAGGTTTCATTTTGCAGGTACTAACCGGAACTAACTAAGCTATTACCACTTAATTAATAAATTATTAAATAATAACCTCAAACTCCTAAATCTTATCTTGGAACTGCTAAACCGTAAGCTTAAAAATAACTATTATTCGTATATTAATTAACATATTAACAATTCGAATATTACTTAGAATTTAATTATACCACTAAACAAAAACTTATAGCGTATAACGGCTAAACTAATTAATTAACTGTTAAACCTAATCGTACGGGTTTATGTTAACAGTAATACTATAAAAAGCTAAGCAATAAAAAATAAACTAATTACGTTTAATAATAAAAAATAACTAAAAGTAATTTAAATAACTAAGTTATATTACAAGCTAATGCTATTTAAAACAATAGGAAATAATAAGCGTATATATATCCTTCCTATTAATTTACAATAATCACTACTAATCACTCCGGATCACGATTAATCACTAATAATTAAACCACTATAATCATTCCTAATCACTAGATCCACCGTAATCACAAATCACGTAACTTAAACTCATGGTCGGAATTTGTCCTCCTGCAACCTCCGACCGTTTTGGAAAGGCCAAGCCTCGCTAGGCCATGACATATATTTAAAAAATGAGTTACGATAATATCAAAACGTATATTACTATTTATAGCCTTTATTTATTAACGTTTTTTATTAATAACTTGATCTCTTTATAGGTTCTTTAACTTAATACTTTTCTTTTAACGTTTACATGTATATTAAAGTACTTGTTGTTCTATTTCAAAGCTGGTTATTACCGCTTTGGAATTATATATAATTCGGAAAAAAAGACTACAATAAATAGGATAATTCATATTTTAAATATTATTATCTATAAAAGCAAAAGACTTGAAAAAACAAGGATATTAAAGGGACACGGATATTTAATAAGCAAAGAGTTTTAGTAACAGTTTAATATATTGCTTTTTTACTATATATATTAATTAACTCATTCTAGCTCCTTTCCGCGATTTGAAAGTAATCTTTAATGTTCCTTTTCTGGTTACTTAATTCATTCGTAATACTTTACGAAAAAATAACCCAAATCGGTTGTTATTAAAAAAGTGGTTAAGCGTATATTTAACGTATTAATAGATAACGTTATAAGTTTTACGGTTATTAAAAAACGCTATAATAAATCTAAAATTGCGAAATTATGAAACAAAATAATGCAATTCTATCTTAGTTTTATTGGTATATTATATATATTTGGTCCGAATTATCGAAACTACCGTTATTTATTATTACTACGAAACTTATTTTAGGAAACGGGTGTACTAACTGTAATAACCTTTTTTTAAATTACAAGATAAAGTTAAGCAATTAATAAACCCTTAATAAATAAACGTATTCATAACCGGTTAACCGTAATTGCTGGAAGTATATAGAAGTAACCGTTAGGTTTTAACATTTAACGTATAATAAAAATAAAGTTTTTAGGTACTTAGCCGTAATCATAATTAACGTTACGTTTATTAATACCCGATTTATAAACGAAAATAAACGTAACGTCCCACACCCCCTCCCCGCTTACACCTTCTCGCCGCTCGTTTTTTGGCACTCCGCGATAACAAATCCAAATAAATCAACCATAACGCATTAAATTAATTCAAATCATTCGGATTCTTTTTCGCTAGACATATCTACAACTTTTTTATAAGTACGCGCATTATATCCGGGCTTACCGCAAACGCCACATTTCTGTTCCTTCGTTTTAACCCTTTTGCAACGATTACCTTCAGCCGTTATTAGCTATATTTTTTTACCATCCCTTTCTTTTTCGGCCAAAAAAGCTTATCTTTTTTGTATAATAAGTATTGCTCCTTTTTAAAAACGTTTATTTTTGGTTTTTCGGCGTTTGCTAAAAAGATAGTTCGTTTTACGCAATTAGGCGGTTTTTTCCCGAAAAAGCGCAACTTCGTATAAAAGTAACAAGTTATTTTTGATTAAAAGATTAACCGATTTAACCATTTTTGTCGGCGAGCTACCCTAGTGATTTTTGATTTTTTTTTGCAAGTAACGTTTTTGTCTTGTTGCTTCATAAATATTTCTAGGGGTTTTTGCAAAAAAGGAAAAAATAGAACCGGCGGAGGTAAGCGGCAAGACGGTCGGCGTAGGTACGATTAGAGGAATTTCTAATTCGGAAAAAACGTTATTAAGATCGAATATAACAAGTCCAGCTTTTGCAAATCCGGATTTGATATTATCGAACGTTATGGCAGCTTTAAACGCGTCGTAAAAACCGGCAAGAAAATTTTCTTTCGCAATATGGGTATAGTAACGTCGTATTAAATTTTCGATATAAAGCGCATACGCGCGTTTTAAAACGGAAAAACAAGATACGTCAAAAGGTTAAAGCCGATAAGAAAAATGGGAAAACATACAAAGCGTAATAATACCGTTATTCGCGTAATATTTTTCAAATTTCATTAAATAATAACTTTCGTAGCCGTCAAGGATAAGAAAGCGTTTCGTTCCTTTCGTACGCGTTCGAGTATATTTATCGAAATGTTAAATTTATTTTATACTTAATTCGTTTATTATTTAGTTATTATAGCTAATACCGACTTTTTAATCGGCTGGTAATGGGTTGTCGCAATACCAGGAATTATAATAGGTTTTCCCCGTTAAAATAATAAATAACGATATAGCCTAACCTTATAAATTAACAATTTATATAACTGTAACCTATTCCCAATTATTTTATTAGGCCTATCTAGGTTTTTTTACGTTTTTCGGTACTTATAATTACTATATTACATACTATCAAAAATTTTATTAAAAAGCCCGTTTCGTCGAAATTATAAATATCCTTTTTTACGATACCGTATTTTGCGATTATAGCCCGAACCAGTTTAAACTATTTACGAAATATTTCTGGATTTTCGTATAATACCTTTTAATGATTAATTTTTCGATTTAAACGCGTCTGGAGCTTTTTTTGCCGTCGAACAAACTTCGACGTCCAGTTAATTCCGACGCGTTTTGTAACGCGTTAGGCGAGTAATAAATTCGCCATATTTTCAACATGTTAAAGCCGGACAGGAAACGTTCGCGTATTTAGGTTAAGGATTCGGTCGACAATCGTTTTCTTTTCGGTCGGCGTTAATTTTCGCAAATTGGGGATAATGTCGGTTCGGGAAGCTGTACCGTTACATCAATCCCTTAAAGTAGATTCGGAAACATCATATATTATATGAAAACGTTTATAATTAAGTTTCGGGTTTTGTTTTTTAGCCTAAATGGCTAAGTTCATTTTTGATTCTTTTATAAGTCGTTCCATATTGTTGGTATTGAAAAATAAGTAATTAAAGCTGCGTAATTAAAAGGGTCAAAAAAACAAGCGGCGAGGGGGTATAAGCGGGAAGGGGGTGTGGGACATTAGCCGAAATATATTTATTATCGACGTAAAAGTATTATAGCCGTTAACTCGAATCCGTTTATTAACTTCAGTTTTTACCATTATTGCTTCATTTAATATTATTTAAATAGTTTGGTATTATAAAGATATTACTTATTTACTTTAATGATCGGCGAGGAACTATTATATTTCGTCGAACTACAAATCATGTTTATAAGTTGACTGTTTAATCGTTTTTAAGTAATTAACTAATTAATATAACGCGTAGTTAACGATATATAACATTTACATCAAGGGTTTAAAGAAATAGCTTTAACATTTCTTCTTAATAATAATTAACGCCTTTTATAAAAGTTTGTTTAGTTGTTTTATATTAAGTATGATATCGCTTAATCGCACGTACGTTTATATGGAATAAAATAAACGGTTTTTCGTTAATTAATCGCTTTTAATAATTAAAATTAACAGGTTATATTTTTATAACGCAACAAGGCGTTTTTTATACTTACCTTTCGTATTGAAAATAAATAACGTTCTAATAATTTTGCAATATCGTATATTATATAAAGCCTTTCTTAAAGTAACCCTTAACGCGTTTTTGTTATATAGCTATCGCAAGTTTATATGCGTTTTAAAAAAGCCTATATCAAAAAGGGTATGTAATTCCAAAGCTAAGTGGGGCTTTAAAACTTTCAATCGAAATAACAATAACAATATCTTTAAAAATAAAAATTTTAATTTCCTTATATATATAACAATTAACGTACCATATAAGCGAACTACCGACACAAGCGAGCCGCTCATTTTCTGGCATCCCAGATTAACAAATGCAAATTAATTAACAATAACATATTAAATTAATTCAAAGTAATCCGATTCTTTTTATTTAACCTATTTATTGTTTTTTATAAGTATATATATTATGTCCGGGCTTTCCGTAGACGTTATATTTCCGTTTTTTCGTTTAACTTTTTTAATCTTTTTAATACGATTATTCTCACAGTTGTTACCTGGGAATTTTTATTATTACTTTTTTTAGCTAGGAAAGTTGGTCCTTTTTATATAGTAAGTATTCGTTTTTCTTGAAAAATTTTATTTTTGATTTTTCGACATTTTTTACAAGAATGGTTGATTTCGTGTAATTTGGCAGCTTTTCTCTTAAAACAAGAACGTTTTTATTTAAAGGTATTAAGTTGCTTTTTGTTAAAAAACTAACCGATTAAATTATTCTTATCGGCGAGTTCTCCTGGCAATTTTTAGTTTCCTTTCTGCAAATATTATGCCCTTTGTTTTGTTTTTTGTATATTTCGAAAGGTTTTCAAAACTAAGGAGAAAATGGAACTAACAGAGGCAAAGGGTAAAACGGTCGGCGTTGATATAACTGGAAAATTTTCCAAATCGGTAAAAAGTTATTAAATTAAATAAAGTAAGTTAAGTTTTAACAAAGCCAGATTTAATAATATCTAACGTTATAGCGCTTTTAAACGCGTCGTAAAAACCGGCGAAAAAGT
Source organism: Monosporascus sp. 5C6A (assembly GCA_004155035.1). Lineage (NCBI taxonomy): Eukaryota > Fungi > Ascomycota > Sordariomycetes > Xylariales > Monosporascus > Monosporascus sp. 5C6A. Next base: position 39,516 of record QJOB01000203.1, on the reverse strand, counting down.
CCTGTTTCGCGATAACGTCTCAGATAAGCTCGCGGGACAGACAAGCTCGCGGGACACTTTTTAGCATTTTATAACAGGAAATTCAAATAAAACAACCACAACGCGATAAATCAATTCAAATTAATCGAATTCTTTTTCGTTAGACGTATCTACAGCTTCTTCACAAATACGCGCATTATATCCGGGCTTGCCGTAAACGCCACACTTCCGTTCCTTCGTCTCAACCCTCTTGCGACCATTACTTTCAGCCGCTATTAGCTGCATTTTTTTACCACCCTTTTCTTTCTCGGCCAAAAGAGCTTATCCCTTTTGTATAATAAATATTCCTCCTTTTTGGAAACGTTTATTTTTGGTCCTTCGGCGTTTGCTAAAAAAAAATGGTTCGTTTCGCATAATTAGGCGGTTTCTTCCCGAAAAAACGCAACTTCGTACAAAAGCAACAAATTACTTTTGGTTAAAAGATTAACCGATTTAACCATTCTTGTCGGCGAGCTACCCTAGTAATTTCTGTTTTTTTTTTTTTTGCAAGTAACGTCCTTGCCTTATTACTTTATAAATATTTCTAAAAGTTTTCGTAAAGGGGAAAAAAATGAAACCGGCGGAAGTAAGCGGCGAAACGGTCGGCGTAAGTATAACTAAAGGAATTTCCAAATCGGAAAAAACGTTATTAAGATCGAATAAAACAAGTTCAATTTTTACGAAGCTGGACTTAATATTATCAAACGTTATGGCAACTTTAAATACGTTAAAAAAACCGGCAAGAAAATTTTCTTTAGCGATATGGGTATAATAACGTCGCATTAAATTTTCGATATAAAACGCATACGCGCGTTTTAAAACGGAAAAGCAGGATACGTTAAAAGGTTAAAGCCGATGGGAGGAATGGGGGGGTATGCAAAACGTAATAATGTCGTTATTTGCGCAGTATTTTTCGAATTCCATCGAATAATAACTTTCGTAACTGTCGAGGATAAAAAGGCGTTTCGTTTCTTTCGTACGCGTTCAAGTATATTTATCGAAATGTTGGATTTATTTTAAACTTAATTCGTTCGTTATCCAGCTATTATAACTAATCCCGACCTTCCAATTAACAGGTAATAAGTTATTGCAATACCAAAATCCAAAATAAATTTTCCCCGCCAAAATAATAAATAACGGTATAACCCAACCTTACGAATTAACAACCTATATAACTATAACCTATTCCCGATTGCCTTATTACGCTTATTTAAGTTTTCTACGTTTTTCGGTACTTGTAATTACCATGCCGCATGCCATCAAAAGTCCCATTAAAAAACCCGTTTCGTCGAAATTGTAAATATCCTTTTTTGCAATGCCGTATTTTGTAATTATAACCCGAACCAGCTCGAACCACTTGCGACATACCTCTGGATTTTCGCATAATACCCTTTAATAATCGATTTTCTAATTTAAACGCGTCTAAAGTTTTTTTTTGCCATTGTACAAAGTTTGACGCCCACTTAATTCTGATGCGATCGGCGACGCGCTAGGCCAGCAATAAATTTGCCATATCTTTAATATGCTAAAACCGGACAGGAAACGCTTGCGTATTAAGATTAAGGATTTTTTCGATAATGGATTTTTTTTTCGGTTGGCGTTAATTTTCGCAAATATAGGACAATATCGGTTCGGGCGCGTTTACCGTTAATTCGGGCTTTTATAATAAAATATGAAACGTCATAAATAAAACTAAGCTTTCTATAACTAAATTTCGGATTATTCTTTTTAACCTAAATGGCTAGGTTCATTCTAGATTCTTTTGTAAGTCGTTCCATATTATGGTTATTAAGGAATAAATAATTAAAGTTAGGTAATTAGAATATTAAGAAAAATGTCCCGCGAGCTTATCTGAGACGTTATAAATAAAATAATATCGTATTAAATTTTTGATACAAAATACAATAACGCGTTTTGAAACGTAATAACAACATACATTTAAAAGTTAAAATTAATAGAAGAGTGAAAGAAATATGCAAAACGTATTAATGTTATTATTTACGTAATATTCTTCGAATTTTATCGAATAACAACTTTGGTCGCTATCGAAAATAAGGAAAAGTTTCGTCTTTTTCGTATCTGTTCGAATATATTTATTAAAACATTAAATTCATTTTAAACTTAATTCGTTTGTGATTAAGTTATTATAATAAATTCTAATTTTTATTTGGTTAATGACAAGTTATTACAATATTGAGAATTAAAGTAAGTATTTTTATTAGAATAATAAACAACGGTATAACTGAATTTTACAAATTAACAGTTTATATAATTATAACGTAGTTTTAATTTCTATATTATATTTATTCACATTTTCGATATTTTTAACATTTATAATTATTATATGGCATATTATTAAAAGCTTTTTTTAAAAAATTTCCTTTCTTTAAAATCATAAATATTTCTTCTATAGTACTATATTTTACGATTATAACTTAAACAGGTTTAAATTGTTTGTAAAACATCTTTAAACCTTTATATAGTATTTCTTAATAATATATTTTTCAATTTAAACGCCTTTTAAACATTTTTTGCCATCACACGAAATTCGACGTTTAATTAACTTTGATAAGCTTTTTAACGCGTTAAGCTAATAATAAATTGGTTATATTTTGAACATGTTAGAAACCGGGTAAGAAATGTTTATATATTAAAGTTAAGGATTTTTTCGACAATCGATTTCTCTTCGCTCGGCGTTAATTTTCGCGAATTTGGAATTATGTCGGCTCGGAAAACGGTATCGTTATATCGGTTTTTTAAAGTGATTTCGGCAATGTTATATATTATATAACAACTCTTATAAGTAAGTTTTATATTTTTTATTTATTTAAATAGCTAGGTTTATCTTCGATTCTTTTATAAACAGTTTCATATTAATATTAAAAAATAAATAATTAACCTAAATAATTAAAATGCTAAGAAAAAACAAGCAGTTCGCTTATATTAGCGGTTCGCTTATATGCTACGTTAGGCGCCTTTAATCTATTATTTAAACATCTCTTAGATTTTGGATATAATTGAAAGACTAGAAAGAAAACCGGGCATAAAGACATAGGTTTCCGTTATGCAGAAAAAAGTATGTTGGAAAAGCGCTTTCTTGGTTGCCCACACCCCGGATCGAACGAGGGATCTTCTCATTGCGCTCGTAAGTTATTAGGAACCGCCCTTTTAATACGAGTGAGACGCTCTACCACTGAGCCATGCGGGCTGTCTTTGAATGGTAAGTGGTTGGTGGTTTGCAGAACGTTGCATAATTAAGGCCGCCTGCTAGCGTGTTCTAGCGTCCAAGGGCCCGTCGGGGCTAACTTCGTTGTGTCTGTGGGGTTCTTGACTTGTGAACATAGCGCTGATTCGTGCCTGATACCCCTGCTTATCTGGCGCTGAAGGTTGTACGCTGCCAACAATTACTCGATACCCCCTTGAAGTGGCTCAAGTCTCAGTTTCACTTGACGTCGTGTGCTCTTTGTGGCTTGTACCGGAAGGTCGGATTGTCATTATTAACCGCAGCTCGAACGCTTGGGTAAAATAACCGCTGTGGTGACTGGGCAGCTACGTGGAAATCTCGCGGGCTGGCGAGGTATGATGTATGTCTTTAATGGGGAGTTAAATAGGTGTTGAGCGTAAGATGTGAAACGATACCTATTAATCGAACTATTCTACTTTCTTCGCAGGTATAGCATCACAAGCTTTGACTTCCACCTTTAAATTTTCTCTTAGCATCTAAAACGAGAGACACTTCGTGGGCCAACAGAGAAGCCCGATTTCCCGATCACGTATGGCCACGTCGAGGTCGAACCTCCCGCTTTCCAACATGCGGACCTCATAAACGTCTACTATATGCCCACTTTCGGAAGCCGTCTCTTGAACTTGTTATCCATCGTAACTATCTGGTTAAATACCGTTGCGTGCATCGCCTGCTTCAACGAGATCGTCAACCTCGCGGGAGCCCCCAGGTTTTTCTCCGCCCATTTCTCCATTTTCGGAACTCGCACGGGTATCGAATACGTTACCGTTACGCAAAAGCGTATCGGCGATGGACGGGATGAGGTCGGTCACAGCGCCAGGCGCGTGGCGTCCATGCGCTGTCAGACCAGCAATGTATCCCACGCTTCCCGGATGGGGTCAATAGGGAATCCATCGCGTGGGTTCAGAATTAGCTGACGGTCAAAGGGGGAGATCTCGCCGGCAGTATATATTAGGCTGGTGCGCCAAGACCCTGTCTAAGGCTGGAGGGGGATGTAGGCGCTAGGGCGGAGGGAACTGTGGGACGGGCATACAGTGGGGGTGCAAAATAAACCCAAATGCGCCGATTTTCTCGGAAAACACTACTGTTTCACTGTGAAATATATCAACGGAATACGCTATATTAGAGCTAGAAAAACCCACAATTCCATAGATTAAATCTTAATCGATAATAGATTTAAAATGAAAAATTTCAAATAAAGCATGCGAATATTATCAGTTATAAAATCTATATAATATTTCAAACTATTCCTTTACTATAGAAAAAGTGATATATTTCTGGTTAGTAATAATTAAAAAGGTTTAATTTAAAAGAATTTTCATATTCTTAGTAAATAATAAAATACCAAAGATATTAATAAAGTTAGTAGTATTTTATATCCGATTGTTTTAGAAATTTAGTTATTTAATTTTAAATATAATATATTTTATAGGAAATTGGCTTATGTGTTAGATATAAAGGACGTTATTTATATTGTTATATTCAGCTAAATTACATAAATGCTTCGCATATGTACTGCTTTTATATAACCAAGCAACGGAACAATTATCCCTAGATTAAAATCTAACCTTTTTTAATTAAGGTGCTTTAACATATTTAACTAACTGATATATCTCTTTAACGTTTTAAAAACTTCGAGGTGTTAATTGCTACACTTTTATTACTTTTTAAAACTACAGCTTTCTATTCCAGCTTTTCTCCGGTAATTTTATCCTTTTAATTAGCTAATTACTTATTAGAAATGACTTCTAGCGTACTTTTCCAGTAATTTAAAACTTTGGTAATATCTACTAATCTTAGTTGGTTTTTAAAATGCTTAAAAGCTTTTCGTAATAAGGCTTTATTTTATTGGCTAATACATCGTTTATCAGCGTATAATCCACTTTAATTATGCATTTTTCTATTATATTTTGTAATTAATTGTTATATATTTACGTACTGTAACGTTATCCGTAAAAAGGCAACGTCGGTATTAATAAACCGTATAATGTATTATTCATCACATTATATATTTAACAATCTTATATCCAGGCCGATTCCACCTTTTGGTTAATCGAAAAGCGAAAAAGGTTTTTCTAACAGTTTATAAAAAAACAACAATATCGTTTCGTTTATAAAAATAATTATTATATCTTGCTTATTCGTTTGCTATTTTTATGATTTTTAAATAACTTTATAACGTAAATTTAACATTTTTAATTTAAGTATATTATTTACGAAAAAGACGTTATTCCGGGTATTTGTAGAATTTTCGTTAGTATATTGCGAGGTTAATATTTTAATATTAATTAAGTACCGTATAGTGCTACTACTTATTGTATACTATACGTTGTTCCAATTCAGGTTAAAACATATAAACCGGAATATTGCAAAAATATATATCGGGTTGCGCATAAACCATACCGTATAAACTAAGGCGATTTGTTTTAATATTTATTAAAAAAAACATTAATAAGCATATTTCGGATTGAGTAATAATTAAATTAAACAGTTTATTTATAAAATCGCATTAAAATAACTTGAGTTTTCGATTAGATATATTTTTAATTATAAATACCTAGGAAACTTCTATAATCTACTATTCTTAAATTTACTGAATTAACAGATTAATAGAAACTTTATTTTTCTTACTTTATGTAAGGATAATCTCGTCGACGCAAAAGAAAATAAATACCTTTTAACGAAATAAATAATACGGCTTATTAAGAATGGGGTTAAATCTTAAATTTTTACATATGCTTCTAAAGTCTTTTTATTAACGCAACGGTATTTTTTCCAAGTCGTATAATAGCTTTTTAATTAAAAACATCTTGTTATATTAACGGTAGTTTAAAACAGCTTTTATATATATTATATAACGTAAATTAACATTAACAAAAATATTTATAACGTTATATTATTTATACTTTAAGTCGAACCTGGCTATATATATTATTAAATTTTTAAAAAATATTTCGATAACGGTAAATGTATATATTTTTTACAACCGTTTCTAAATTAATAATTAGTTCGTACAATGAGATATATTTTAGACTTTTGTGACTAACTCTATTTAATAAATTTGTAAAAGTACATTTATATATATCTTAAAATCTATTTCCTTTTAATAACGAACCAATCGGCGATTTCCCAGAATTATATATCTTTATAACTTGGTAAATAGGCCTTTTAGGCTTTTCAAAACATATTGTTCAACGAGTATATACTTAGCTTTTATTGTCTTTGCGGTAATAATAGTAGATATTGTTTATATACTAGTTTCAAAAACTCAGATAATGTTTTTTATTTTTAATATATTAAAGTTCTTCCAATTAAAGTAACGTACATTTTGCGTTTTTATTTTCCATACACTTTCGTAATTTATTAGCCCGTTATTAACCGTACTTATAGAACAAAGTAACTGTTTTATATTAGATCGGCGTTTTATAACTTATAATCATATTTAATAATACAATTTCTATACGGAATATACGAGAATTTTACATTTATAACCCGTAAAATGCCTTTACTTTTTAATGTTATATTAGATTAAACAATTTAACAAAAACTTAAAGCTACTTTTATTTCTTCCATTGATATAATAATCGAAGTAATTATTAAGGCAAATGCTAATGACGGTAATAATAAAAGAAAGGCAATAGTTCGAATATAACGGTTATATAAAAATAATTAGGTTTTTACGAACAGGTTTATTTTTTGCTTGTCTCGTACGTTTCTTAAATACTTATACCACTTTGAAGCTATTTTTTTATGCAGCTAGTAATTAAATTGTTTTAGTTAGATTTTATCTTTTATATAATATAAAATATCTATTAACCTAATAAAATATATGGACCTATTGGAATAAAATCTATAACTTGTTTTCGGATACTTATAAAAACTTTATGTTTAATGTTTTTAATATTACCTGAAAAGATAGCCTTTTCGTTAAATTGTACGTTTCGAATAATAATAACTTTATTTGTTAACAGGTTTTAAATCTCGTAAATATTCGTTAATTGGTAATTAACGAAGAAGCTTATTTATATTTTAGAATATAACTTTTAAAATCTTTGTTTTTTTATAACAGCAGTTGTTATAACGTAAGCTATATAACCGTAGGCTTGCAAATACCTTTTTTAAAACTTGCAATTAAATATTATAATACGGTTTTTACAAAATAGGTAAATATAATAAATCATATATATAATGTAACTATATAAGTCCAAGCTTGAAAAATAAAGCTGAGCCAATATACAGAAATCATGCCACGATTAATTTTTACGATAAATACTATACCCAGTATTTTCAAATACGATAACTTTTCAAATGGCTTTTTACGGTTTAGATAAATTACATACCTCAATCCCGTACCTTATTCCGATTCCGACTAATACGTAGTTGCCAATAAGCTTCGGCCCTGGTGAACCTTATGCCCGCTGGCCACGGTTCAGCAGGGTTCTTAAAGGTAAACAATAGCTTCGCACGGTAAACTTTAAAGATAATAAATCATATATAAAGTTTATTAAAAAAGTACGTACTTAAACGTACGATTATATAGATATATTACAGCTTTAAAGATATATATAATTAGAGATATAAATAACGTAACGCTATTTTATATTACAGTTGTTTTTTCCTTAATTATACCTTTGAAACACTTTATACCCCCGTTCCAAGCCTGGATATACGGTATTAAAAATTATAGCCTGATATTGAAAAAAGCGATTAAAAAAGATTCCGAAATCGATGATTTCTGAAGATTTCGTTATCATATTTAATTATTTATGAAAATAATTTGTCTTAGTTGTTTAAAATATTTAAATTTTATCAAAACGCGATAAATAATATATTCTGCTTTCGATTCTAAAGGTAAATATCCCAAATAAAACCTAAATATCTATTAATAACGAATATAACGTATCTGGATTTTTTAACGTCTTTTTCGAACTTTTTCCTTCTTATATAAGGGTTATATCGTAAAATAACTGTAATTGCCTAGTAATATCCGTTACAGGCATTTGCAATAATGCTATTCCAGGGCTTTTATATTATATATAGAGCTCTCTAACCACTACTTTTTAAAGCTCTGATCCTCCCCTGACAATTTACACTTTCCAACCTCTTTGCAACATTCCTCGCGATCAGCCTAACTTGACAACCGGGAAGAGTCTGAGAAGATCCCCCTCATGCTCTCACCAGCTCGCAGACATGGCCAAGGCTGCTAGCTAAGCAGAATTATCCGTCTTGTTGGGAGTATGTCGTGAAGCATCAACAGAGGCGATCTCAAGCGGCAATTGGAATGGTAAGGGAGCAGACGAGAACCGTCAGAAATCCCAAGGTGGCTGTGGCCTTTCGCGCCAAGCGGAGGCCGAAGATGCAACATGGAGAGGTAAAGGCTTAATTGCCAGCCTGATGTGGACTCTGACTCTTGAGCGCTAATGGAGAACGCTGCACACAAACCTCAGCCTCCAGGCTGCTGCATTTATCTGTTAAAATAGTCCAAGACTTAATGGGGAGATCCGCCGTCAGCCTCAATTTGTCCAAGCTTGCAGAAATGTAGGAAAGCCGACCAGTCAAGTGGGACAGCTGTCAAAATAAGCACCTGAGTCGGAGACCCCGAACCTCTGCAGTGAGAATTTCAGCGATGGCGGGGGCTTCGTTGTTGGAGGAACCGGGCGACCTTTGACAACCTGTCGAAGTGGAGACCCCCACTAGTTGGGCTTTATTGGATCAGGGCCCTTTAGCCCCACACGATCCGTCTAAAAATAAAGACATCTTAGAAAACCCCTTATCCGGCTCTTTTTTATCTCCTTTTTTAGATCTCAATATATCCATTTATATATTGATCTTATTTAAGCGTAACAGTTATAAGCCCGGCGTTTCTGTCGGCTTTTTAACTGCTTGTATTTTTTTAGTGGATTACTGCGTTAAATAGCTAGCCGTTCGTAATTTTTATTATTTTTCCAATTAATTGAAATGGCGCTTTTTCCAGTTGAGCTTATTGTTTTAAAGCAGCGCTTCCGTACTTGTTACAATTGGCCTGTATAGTAAGCGCGTTTTGAATATTACTTCTAGTTCCGTAGCGTATAGTACCTCGTTAATCCTAACGTTTCCGATATATTCCGTAGGTTAACGGCTAAACCGTTAGTGTTAATAAGAAAGCTCGTTATTATTCAGTGTTAAAAGTTAGGAAAAGATAATTTTATTTTGTATTAAATAAATACAAAGTTTGATATAATTTTTAAAAAATATTCAAAAGTTGCTATTTAACAGTTTTCTAAAGTTATTAAATATTAATTATTGCCAAAGTGGATAAATATTACCGTATATTATAATATGCTTATTTTCATTATAAGAAAAAAAATCAATAAAAATTAAGTTGTTTTTTAATATTTTGTATATATTTTAAAGGCCGAATTTATATTTACTAATATTAACATTTGTAATATTACCTGCGAAACATGTCGCGTTATATTAGATTTTGTTGTTATTACTAAAAGCGCTAAAAGTTAATATAAAAATAATATTATGTTTATTTAGTTATTGAAAGTTATATATTAAATAATATAAATAGAATATTTGTTACTAAAAACTTTTTAAGTACGGTTATTATATAGCTAGTTTCCGAATAAGTTATTACAGTTTTTATTTTCGTAATCCGAAACGACGCTATCAGTAAAACCGTTATATCGTTTAAAAAGTACTTTTAGTGGTTTTTTTCGATTATTTATAAAGATACCGGTAACGTACGCGTAGAAAATATAGCGTGTAGCGAGGTTTTTAAGTCCCGGCTTACCGGCGATGGTGGAAGAAACGTTGCTTTTGTTAATTACAGGGTTTTTATTTATGGGTTTCCGAGACCTATAAGAACTTACGTTAGATTATTATCAGCTAGCTAGGTGTGCTATCCTATACTAACTACAAAAGGCTACGTTTTGATCGGGAGATAATTGTTCTGTTGCTAGGTTATATAAAAGCAGTACGCGTTTTAAAAAGCTACGTAATTAACTAGATAAAACAGCGCAATTGATATTCCTTGTATTTAGCAATTAGAGGTTTTATTCGTTTAATTTAAGTAAATATTAATTAATTAGTTACTGCTAAAACGCTATAGGCTGTATTTTAATAATAATAATAACCGTATCGTTAACGTTTTCCGTTACTTATAAAAGACTTAAAGATTAGGCTCGTTTAACAAACGAATTTTAATTTAAAATACGTATTTTTTATTTTTAAGATTTTATTAATTTTAATTAGAAGTTTTAGTAGCTTACTAGATTTACAAAACCTGATATACTTCTAACGTACCACACCATTGAACGGTCCAAACCAGTGAGCGGACCGTTTCATAGCATTTCGCAGCAACAAATTCAAATAACTCAATAACAACATATCGTATTGATTTAAATTAATCGGATTCTTTTTCGCTAGACGTATCTACAACTTCTATATAGGTACGCGCATTATGTCCAGGCTTGCCGCAAACGCCACATTTCCGTTCCTTGGTCTCAACCTTCTTACAACGACCCCTTCCAGCTGCTGTTGGCTGCATTTTTTCACCACCCCCTTCTTTTTGAGCCAGAGCTTGTCCCTTTTGTATAGTAAGTGTTCCTCCTTTTTGAAGACGTTTGTTTTTGGTCCTGTGACGTTTGCTTAAGATATGGTTCGTTTCGCGTAATTGGGCAGTTTCTTTTCGAAGAAGAAGATTTTCGTGCAGAACTAACAAGTGACTTTTAGTTAAAAAATAAATCGATTTAGCCATTTTAGCTAACGAGCTACTTTATTGGTTTCCAATTTTTTTTGCAAATAACGCGATTGCCGCGTTATTTCCTTGATATTCCTAAGGGTTTTTGCGGGCGGAGAGCGAATGGAACCGGCGGAGGTTAACGGGGAGACGGTCGGCGTAGGCACAACTGGAGGAACCTCCAATTCGGAAAGAACGTTATTAGGATCGAATAAAATAAGACCAGCTTTCGCAAATCCAGATTTGATGTTATCGGACGTTATGGCAGCTTAGAACGCGTCGTAGAAGCCGGCGAGAAAATCTTCTTTGGTAATATAAGTATAATGGCGTCGCATTAAGTTTTCGATATAACGCGAATAAACGCGTTTTAAAACAGAAAAATAAAATACGTCAAAAAATTGAAGCCGATAAAAGGAATGTACGGGTATGTAAAAAGTAATAATATCGTAGTTGGCGCAGTATTTTTCGAATTTTATCGAATAGTAACTTTCGTGGCCGTCGAGGATAAAAAAATGTTTCGAACTTTTCGTACGCGTCCGAATATGTTTGTCGAAATGTTAAATTTATTTTAAACTTAATTCGTTTGTTATTTAGCTATTATGGCTTATATTAAGGTTTTAATCGGTCGGTAATTTATTATCGCGATATTAGAACTTAAGATAATTTTTTCCCGTTATAATAATAAATAACGGCAAAGCTTAATTTTGGGAATTAATAACCTGGATAACTGTAACTTATTTTTTATTCCTTTGTTACGTTTGTCTAGGTTTTCCACGTTTTTCGGTACTTGTAATTACTATATCCGTTGCCATAAGAAGCCCTATCAAAAATCCCGTTTCGTCGAAATTGTAAATATCCTTTTTTGCGATACCGTATTTTGCGATAATAATCCGAATAAGTTTGAACTACTTACGAAATGTTTCTGGATTTTCGGATAGGACCTGTTAATAATCGATTTTCCGATTTAGACGCGTTTGGAGTTTTTTTTTTGCTGTTTAACAAATCTCGACGCCCAGTTAACTTTAACGCGTTTTGCAACGCATTAGGCAAGTAATAGATTTGCTATATTTTCAATATGCTGAAGCCGGATAGGAAACGCTTACGTATTTAGGTCGAGGATTTGGTCGATAATCGATTTTTCTTCGGTTGCCGTTAATTTCTGTAAAGGAGGGATAATATCGGCTTGCGCGTATTTACCGTGATATCGGGCTTTTAAGGTCGTTGGAATAACTTTATATATAGAACTAAGTTTCGCATAATTAAGTTTCGGGTTTCGTTTCTTAGCCTGAATAACTAGGTTTATTTTCTTTTGTTTAGTAAGTCGTTTTATATTGTTGGTGTTGAAAAATAGGTAATTGAAGATAAGTAACTGGAATGTTTGCAAAATTGGTCCGCTTACTGGTTTGGACCGTTTAATGGTGTGGTACGTTATTTAAAAAGACGAGTTCGTTATTTAACGCAAATTAATACTTTGTTTTGTTCCCGTTTTAAGAAAGAATTATCGAAAGAATTGATTTTACGGGTTATTTAATAAATATCTTCAAAATAATAACCAAAAGTAGATAAGTATATAATTAAGATTTTTCAGTATTTATTTATATAAATTGGGAATACGATATATTCCGTAAGAATGTATATATTTCTATAAATTGGGTTTTAAAAAAGGTATTTATAACGATTAAAAAAAACTTTTTTCTAGAAAAGAAATTACGGAAATAGTACGTTACGTTAGCTAAATCTGGTAAAGTATATAGCGATAAGTTCCTAACTACTACTTGACGAAAATACCGCAAAAAAGTTAAAACATATTTCGAAGTTAAGTAAGAAGCTAAACGAATAGATCGTAAAATAGCAAAACATAATGGTTTAGAAATAATAATACGGAATTTCGGAAACAACATTAACGATTATATTTGTTAACGATGTATATATGGCAGTGGGGTTTTTTATAGAAAGCTGGATAATTGCCTTTAAATTGGTACAGAAAATTAATATTCTAAACGGTACGATTAGTTATTAAAAAGTAGCTGTTAATTTTCTAAATTATTAAAGTATAACTTATCTACGGTTTCTATTACGAAATATTAAAGTAACGTTTCCAACGTTTAAAGGAACTCTTACGCACTTTTTTAATTAAAAAGATAGCAAAGCGAAAGGTAGACCATTAGATTCGAAACGAAGTAACCGTAAAGGTTCCTATATAGCCCGAAACTCTAATAAGCGGAAACGTAAGAAATCGGACGTATAGATATCCGTTATAAAATATGCTTTAGCATTGTAGATGAGCTCTTTTAATGCTTTTATATTTTGCTTAAAAATAACTTTAACAAATTTCCGATTTGTAGGAATAATACTGTTATTAGTTTAAAATCGATTTATTTTTAATTTATTTTTAAAGAAAAAGGTTAACCGTATATCCAAATCTAAAGATAAATTAATTACATAAAGAATACATTAACTCTTTAAGAAAATAAAACAAATATTAACGGATATCTTAATTATTAATTAATAGATTATTATATACGTTTTGTTTTACTTTTCAGAAATTCGTTTATTTTGGTTGTGAAATTTATGATATATATTTTAACTTTTTAAGCATATTTTTAAATTTTAAGTAAATTATATACGGTAATAGATATATTTAAATAATAACATCGTCTCTGTTAACAGTTACAAGCAAGGTAATATATTATTTTAAAAATTTAACAGTACGAAAACGTTATATTTATATTACGTAATGTATTACAAACAGTTCGTTCATAACTTAATATTATTTCAATAGCTTCGAAAATAGTGTTATTAATAAAATAATCTAAGAATTAATAATTGCATTTAAATAAAGAGAATTATATTGTAGTTACTTCAACAAATAAATTTAATTAATTTGTTACCGAAGCTATTATTATAATAGGTTTTAACATGTTTCTCGTTATTTATAAACAAAATATAAGTTTAAAAATGTTAAGATTATTACGTACAAGTAACGGTGCTTTGTAATACCGGCAATTAGGCCATTTAAATTCTAAAATAATTGCTTAATTATAATCCTATCTTAAGACAATCCGATTAAAAAGGTTTATAACTATCGAGTCTAATATATATAATAAGGCGAAAGCTAAAAGGCATATATGCTGTAAGGTTAGAAAAGGAGTTTCCTAATTAGTATAAAAAATTGCCGTCGGCTTTACAAATTTCGATGAAAACGTTAAAAGATTTAAATACTTTATATTTGTAACCGATAAATATTTAGGTTTTATTTGGGATATTTATTTTAAAAATCGAAAATAGAATATATTAATTATTATGTTTAAATATTCCTAAACGTTTTAAAAACCAAGATGAGGTTTCTTTGCGGGTAATTAAATAGGATAACAAAACTTTAAAAAATTATTAGTTTCGAACTATTCTTTAATTGCTTTTTTTAATACTAGGATTAAGTTCTTAATACCGTATACCTAAACCCAGAGCGGGAATACGAAATGTTTAAAAGGTATAATTAAGAAGAAAATGATTACGATACGAAATAATATTAAGTAAGTTATATTTTTAAATATATATATCTTTAAAACTGCAGTGTATTTATATAACCGTATCTTTAAATATCTCTTCTTTTCGTCGATCTTATATAAGGTTTATTATATTCTTTAACGTATAGAAATAACGTCATAATGTTTAATCTTAAGTTTTAGGACCTTTATTTGCGAGTTTACAGCCGTATAGCTTACATTATAACCCTAATTATTATAAAGAAAAATTAAAGGTTTTAAAAATGAAATTTTAAAGTCTAAATAAATTTCTTCATTAATTACCGATTACCAAATATCTACCAGATTAGAACTCATAAACGAATAAAGTTATTATTATTTTAAACGTATAATTTAACGAAAAGTTCATATTTTAAGACAATATTAAAGTTTTTAAAAATAATTTGTTTTACGTTACCGAAACCAAGACATTAAGCTTATTCCGATATATTTACATGTTTAATTAGATTACCGGTTACTTAATATATAGATAAAAGGTAAAAATATAAATAAACCAATTTACTTAACAGCTAAATAAAAGAAATGATTTCAAAATAACATAAAGGTTTCAATCGTACACGAAAAGGTAAAATAAACTTATACGAAAAAAAGTAATTATTTTTATACAATAGCTGTATTTAAGCTTTTACCGTTTCTTAAATTGTTACTGCTATTAGCGTCCGATTTAATAACCGTTACAATTATTATACCGACAGAAAAAATAAAAGCGGTTTTAAGTTTTTGTAATGTTATTTAACTTGATATAACGATAAAAAACAAAAGTTTTTTATGAGTTATAAACGTAGGTTTTCCGTACGCTCTAAAAAATAATTTTAAAGTTGACTATAAAATATAAAAAGTCGTATTTAATATAAAACAGTTAGCTTATTCTATAAATATGAGTAATAATAGGCCAGTAAATTACAGAAAATTAGAGAAAGTAAAATCGGAAATACATATTATCTTTTTTGGAAAAGCTTTAATATAAAAATGAAAACGTTACCTAAGTTTTCAAAATGGATATATAGGCGAAACTTACTATTACAGCTGCGAAGCTATAAAGAACTAAATATCTACTTTTTAAAAGAATATTTTTAAAGGTTAAAAAGGTTTATTTGCGAAATTATAAAGATGTGTAATTCTGGAAAAATCGTCGATTAGTTTGTTATTAAAACGAAATAGATCTTAAGATATATATAGATATACGTTTATAAGTTTTATAAATATTATTGGTTTTAAAATGTAAGGTCAGTTTTCTTATACGAAATAATTAATAACTTATCTTCTATAGCGTTATATACGTATTTATTTTAACCGGAATATTCTTAAAAAACTTGATAATTATTATAGCTAGATTTTAAGCATCCGAGAAAACCATCGCTTGTAATTTTCCGACGCATAATGTTCCAGTAGCTGGATTTCGGAATTTTACAATTCGTTATTACAATTCCTTTTTAGCTTTGCTAGCAGTACCTCCGCCAAAGTGAGATTGTTCAGTATAAGTTACTGCTATTTGAAAGATCGGTTATTGTTATATTTGGTAATTAAACGGTAACCGAAAATTAGAAACTGTAGTTGGTTTACTTAGGAAAAGATTTCCAAATTGATAGTAACGTCGACCGCTTTAAATTATGGAATAATTCTTTTTAAATAGATGGTGATAAGGAAGATAGTTTTTATCGAAATTATCCCGTAACAGATAAGAGATATTTTGTATTTAAGATCGCCTGGTATAATGTATTATTTGGGTTTGTATTTTAATGAATACTAATTTAAGAAGCCGTAAAAACAATCAAGGTTAGATTTTATAATCGTAAACCTGACGAGGGTTTATAAAGCTTTTCCCAAGTTTTCAAGGTTTATTTTTATGGTTTACTTTTAAGGTTTATTTTTAAAGTTTACCGTATAACGTTATTTTCTGCTTTTAAGAACCCTGCTTAAAACTAAAAGGCATAAGGTTTACCAAGGCCGAAGCTTGTCGCCAACCATTAATCGGAATCGGAATAAGATACGGAATTAAAGTGTGCAATTTATCCAAACCGTAAAAATCTATTTAAAAAATTATCTATTCTAAGATACTGGGTATAGTATTTATCGTGGAAATTAATTGTAGAATGATGTCTATATATTGGCTTAGACTTATTTTCCAGGCTTGGACCTATATATTTACCTTGCATTAGAGCTAGAATTAATTTATATATAAAGTAATAACGTCCTACACAAGTACTCCGGACGCACAAATACTCCGGACGGTTTTTGGCACATTCCAACCACCGAACTTTAATTAATTATTTCTTAACATTAACAATATGGAACGGCTTACAAAAAAAGCGAAAATAAACCTAGCCGTTTAGGCTAAGAAACGAAACCCGAAACTTAATTATGCGATACTTAGTTCTATATATGAAATCGCGAAATTTACTTTGCATAAACGATATAACGGTACATTTTCTTATAGCAACTATATACCTAAATTGCGAAAATTAACGGCGACCGAAAAAAAATCGATTATCGACTGAATCCTCGACTTAGATGCGCAAACGTTTTTTGTCCGGCTTCAGCACGTTAAAGATATGGCCAATATACTGCTTACCCAACGCGTTACAGGGCACGTCGGGATTAACTGGGCGTCGAACTTTATTAAACGGCAAAAAAAACTTTAGATACGTTTAAATCGGAAGATCGATTATTAACGGGTCCTATACGAAAATCCGGAAATATTTCGTAAGTAGTTCGAACTTGTTCGGGTTACTATCGCAAAATACGGCATTACAAAAAAGGATATTTACAACTTCGACGAGACAGGATTTTTAATAGGACTTTTTATGGTAACGGGTATAATAATTACCAATACCGAAAAACGTAGAAAACCTAGATAAGCGTAATAAAGGAATAAAAAATAGGTTACAATTATCCAGGTTATTAATTCGCAAAGTTAGGTTTTGCCGCCATTTATTATCATAACGGAAAAAAATCACCTTAAATCCTGGTACCGCGATAACCCATTACCAATTAATTAAAAGCTCGGTATAAGCTATAATAACTGGACAATAAACGAATTAAGTTTAAAATAAATTTAACATTTCGATAAACATATTCGGACGCGTACGAAAAGTTCGAAACGTTTTCTTATCCTCAACGGCCACGAAAGCCACTATTCGATGGAATTCGAAAAATATTGCGCAAACCACAATATTATTACGCTTTGTATGCCTGCGTATTTTTTGCATCGGTTTTAACCTTTTAACGTATCTTGTTTTTTTATTTTAAAACGCGCTTATTTGCGGTACATCGAAGATTTAATACAACGCTATCATACCTACATTACTAAAAAAGATTTCCTCGCCGGCTTTTACGACGCGTTTCAAGTTGCTATAACGTCCGATAACATCAAATCTGGATTCGCGAAAGCTGGTTTTATTTCATTCGATCCCAATAACGTTCTTTCCGAATTGGAAGTTCCTCCAGTTGTGCCTACGCCGACCGTTTCCCCGTTAACCTCCGCCGGTTTTATTCGTTCCCCGCCTGCGAAAACCCCTAGGAATATCAAGGAAGTAACGAAATAAGGACGTTATTTGCAAAGAAAGATTAAATATCAGGGTGGTTCGTTAAAGGTCGTTAAATCGGCTAATTTTTTAACAAAAAGTAACTTGTTATTTTTGTACGAAGTTGCTTTTTTTCGGGAAAAAAACACCCAATTGCGCGAAACGAACCACATTTTAAGCAAACGTCGCAGGACCAAAAATAAACGTTTCCAAAAAAAAAAGGAATACTTACTATACAAAAAAAATAAGCTTTTCTGGCCGAAAAAAAAGGGAGTAGTAAAAAAATGCAGCTAACAGCAGCTAAAAGGGGTCGTCGCAAGAGGATTAAAACGAAGGAACGGAAATGTAAGGTTTATAGCAAGCCCGGACATAATGCGCGTACTTGTAAAAAAGTTATAGAAACGTTTAGCGAAAAAGAATCCGATTAATTTGAATTAATGCGATATGTTGTTGTTGATTAATTTGAATTTGTTGTCGCGACATGCCAAAAACCGTCCGGAGTACTTGTGCGTCCGGAGTACTTGTGTGGGACGTTATACGTTATAAATACTTTCGTTAATACGTATTTACCTTACGAAATATATATATATAAACGCGTCTCCGGAATACTCTTTACGTAACGGGATATTCTTAATTAAAAAGGTTCTATACGGCCTAAAAGAATTGCCGTTATTTTGGCAGAAAAGCTTTACTAATACGTTTAAGAACTTAGGGTTTTAGTTTCGTGATTTATAAGCCTTATTGTTTTTTTCGTTGTGGAGTAATTCTTTTTACGTCGACGATATTGTCGCCGCGTATAGCAAGAAAAACTAAGCTTTCGTTAACCGGTTAATATAGTAAAACAGAAACAATATATCCTTATAGAGAATAAAGGTTCTTAGTGATTCTTTAGAATCGAAATAATTAGAAATAAACTTAATAGAGAAATCTAGTTATTTTAATTCGATTTTATACATAAGTTAATTAACCTAATCCTTACAAAATGTTTAAATGGCTTTTTAAAAAATATTAAAACTAAGTGGAAAGTTATTGCAAAATTCTAATTTAGTTTATTTAGATTTGTTAATAAATACCAAACAAAGATCGATTGTATTGTATACGTTACAGTTCATTTGTAACTCGATATATTCTTTGCTATATCCCGATTAACCCGATTTAATTTAAACCTTAATAACGTACACTATAAAGCAGCTAATTGCGTTATACGGTATTTAATTAGCAACAAAACGTTAACGTTTTAGTTCGATAGCGAAAATTTAAAATACCTGGAATAACGCCTTTTCGCAAAAACAAAAGTTAATTAAAAATTCCTATTTTCACATTATCAAATTGTTTAAAAAGATAATAAAAAACGAATAAATAAACAACATATAATAATCATTTTTATAACCGAAAAAAATTATTATCTTTTACGTAAGCTATTAAAGGAGCTATATCTGTTTTTTATTTAATTTGAAATTTAAAAGTTAACGTAAATATAAAACTTTTAAATATATAATACGATAATTAATAAATTATACGGTTTCTTAACACCGATATTGCTTTTTTACGAATGATGTTAAAATATGTAAATATATATACCTATTACGAAAAACAATAAAAAGGTACTTAACTAAAATGGATTATATATTTATAAGCGATATATTAGCTAATGGATTAATTAAAACTTTGTTATAAAAACCCTTTAGGTATTTTAAAAAGTAATTAAGATTAATAAATATTACAAAAGCTTTAAATCTGTAGAAAAAGACTTTAAAAGCCATTTTGGATTAAGAATTACCTAATTAGGAAAATATAATTACCCGAGAAAAGGTAAAATAAAAGGCTACAGCTTTAAACAATGATAAAAATATAACGATTGACGCCTCGAATTTATTAAAGCGTTAAAAAGGTATATTAACTAGCCAGGTGTATTATTACATATTAACTATAAAAGATTACGTTCTAATAGGAGGATAATTATTCCGTTGCTAGGCTATACAACAGCAGTACGCGCGCTAAGAAACTGCGTAATAAGCTGAATAAAATAACGCAACTGACATCCCTTATATCTGACAGTTATCGGAGCCCTGGAGCTAGGGGAGCAATTTTCTTTTTTGGCAGAAACGTACGAAAAGATACGGAAGCGATTTAATAAACTCGAGTTCGTTTAATATCGTACGAAATTTCTTATAAAAGGATTAATAACATGTTAAATCGCCAAAGTTGCTAAAAAGTAATTCTTTTTTAGTTCCGGTATGCTGTAAAGTAGTATACGGAAATAACCGAGTTTTAATTTAAGTACTTCCGAATATATGTTCGTATATGTTTTAATAAGGATATATACCTTTTTTTAAATACGGTAGTTTCGTAACCTTAATAAGGAACCCTTTTTGGGGCGTTTAAAGTGATGATCCTAGTAAGCGTTTAAAATAACGGTATTTTGATTCCGGAGTTGCCAAAGAGCGCTTCGCATATATATAGCTTCAGGGTGGAGCTTTGCGTTTTGGAGCGGCCCAAAGTGGCGTTCCTGGTAGCATTGACCTTGGGAGGTGTCCAAATTGACGCTCCCGATTTCTGAATGGTTTTATACGAAGCTCCTTAACGTTTTGGGCAGTTAAAACGACGCCCAAGCCGCCGTTTCAACTGGGGGGTGTGTCGCAGTGGAGACACCCACTAATTGGGCTTTCTTGGATTAGGGCCTTTTACGCCCACCTGATCCGTCTAAAAATAGAGGGATCCTAGAAAACCCCTTATCCAGCTCTTTTTTATCTCGGTTCTTTAGGTCTCAATATATCCTCTTATATACTGATCCCATTTGAGCGTGACACAACCATATCACTAGCGTGGCCTGCGGCCCTGTACAGCCAATGGCACGTCTCTATCTCAAGCAGAACCGGCACAAGCGGTCGGGGTTTTGAACACATTCCATGCCATTCAGCCGCTTCCCGTGTCCGTTCAAATTTAGCCAACCTCTGTGGCGATGAAACGCGGTCTGCTATTAGGTAATATTGCAGGTGGATGAACCTACACTAGTTGGTCCGGCTTCGAACAGACAAATTGGATCAGGATCCCCCTGAGATATTCATCACGAGCACAAGATGGAGGCCCTTGCTGTCGTCAGCCTCACCGGTAACATATTACAGTTTATCGAAGTCACGAGCAAATTAATCTCTTCGACGCATCAGGTCTTTTCTGCGGGATCAAAGCCCAAATACATTGAGCTCGAAACGATCGCCAAAGAATTGCGGCGCGTAGCCGAAGCCATCAGGTCTCAACAACCCACCAGCGACAGCAACGAAGAGCCCGACATGGAAAACCCTTTGGTACAAATCAGCGCTCAATGCATCGACATCACAGATCAGCTGCTTGCTGTCCTGGACTCCGTCAAACTGAAGGATGGCAGCAACAAGTTGAGAAGCTTCTACCAAGTTCTGAAGAGCGAATGGAAGAGCGACGAGATCGAAGCTCTCCAAAAGAGAGTCGAAAGAATCGGGCAAGACTTGAATACCCACCTGATGGCCTCCCAGCAGCGGCAGATCTCCCGAAAGCTCGACCAGCTGGCTGCTGCAAACCGCCGGCTCGAGGCTGGCAGGACTCAGGATATTAGAGACTTGAAAGGCCAACTCAAGTCTATTTTCAAAGATCTCAGAGAGGAACTCTTACAGGATGAGTCTAACTACGTACCTTCGTCGGCCATCTTTCTCCAGCTTGCCGAGAAGGGAGCCCAGTACTCGGCAGAACAAATCGTACTGGAAAAATTTCGGTTCAATGCCATCGATGACCGCTATGAAGGTATACCATCAGCTCACCGCAACACGTTTTCTTGGATATTCGCACCTCAGACCGACAGCACTGCGCCTCTGCCTTCCTTTGCCCAGTGGCTCACCTCGGCGGATGATCTATACTGGATATCAGGAAAGCCGGGTTCTGGAAAGTCGACTTTGATAAAATACCTCTGCACCCACGAGGAGACCAAGCGGAAACTGCAAGACTGGGCGCACGACAATCCACTGGTACTGGCAGGCTTCTTTTTCTGGAGTGCCGGTAAAAAGACCTTGCAAAAATCGCAGCAGGGACTTCTCAGATCCTTGATTTACCAGATTCTGCGTCGGTGTCCCGAGCTCATCCAACAAATCTACCCCGAGATCGGCCGCTCGCAAACACTGGGACGTTCCGGAGACGATCAAGACGAAGGGGCTCTTCAGGCGCCAAACCCGCCAACGAGCGTGCCAGGCCTGCTCGCCATCCTGCGCAATGCCTGTGATCTACTTACATCCTCCCATGCACGACTCTGCTTTTTCATTGACGGACTAGACGAGTACGAGGGCAAACCAGGCGATATTATCGAGCTGATCGGCATTCTCAAGTCTTTGCCCAACGTCAAGATCTGCGCATCCAGCCGTCCCTGGAACGAGTTTGAACACTGTTTCGGCCAAGCCGGTTCTCAAAAACTGTACATGCAAGATCTCACCAAGAACGATATCCACAATTACGTTTGCGACATTCTGGAAAATGACGAGAACTACCAATGCCTCGAGGAAAAGGACGAGCAAGGAGCCCAGCTGATCCACGAGATCATTGAAGCAGCCCAGGGGGTCTTCCTCTGGGTCGTCCTCGTGGTTCGATCATTTCAGGAGGGGCTCACCAACGGGGACCGAATCGTAGACCTACAGAAAAGACTCCGACAGCTGCCCAGGGACCTGAATGAATATTTCGAAAAGATCCTTCTCTCAGACGTTTCCGAGTTCTACAGGTTACAATCAGCTCGCATATTTGCAGCCACTCTGAAGGCCCAAGAGCGGCTGCCTCTCATGGCCTATTGGTACATGGATCAAGAGGATCCAAATTACGCTTTCGACCTCGATATTGAGCCCCTGAGTCTGCAGAAGATGAGTATGCGTCTCAAACAAACGCGCAAGAGGCTCAACGCCTGTTGCAAGGGCCTGCTGGAAGTACACTTCCTGTCGAAGGATGCCGACCTAGACATCCTGCCATCAAGCATTCTCTTTATCTGGAAGGTGGATTTCCTTCACCGGACTGTCAAAGATTTTCTCATCAGTCCGGAAACCAAGGCCTTCCTGTCTCGCTGGAGCCCGCAGCAGAACCTGGACTCCGACATGGGCATTTGTACCGCCCTCTTGTCTCAGATCAAGACAGTGCCGCAAGAATGTGAATATTTTGAGCTCTTGAGTGGTGTTCCCGCGTTGTTGACCCTGTTGCTTATGCATGCTAGAGTCCTGGACGAGAGCCCGGGCTGTGAATTCAACTCTCTGGTGAGGCTCCTGGATCAGGTTGATGCCACGCTTGTCGACCATGACCAAAAGGTCGGACACGGTGTATATCGCAAGGTACTCTGGGCTGTCTTCTATCAAGAAGAGTCTAAGCAGCCATTTGATCTGATGAGGAATCAAGTCACATTCCTCCACGTCTGCGTGAAATTTGGTCTAAGCCGCTATGCCGAAAACAAACTCAATAGCTGTTCGTTGCCTGGTGATGCATCAACGCGAGAGCTTTCTATTCTTTTGCGGATAGCTTTGAAGGCCACCGATCATGCCATGGTCCGGCTGCTGCTGCGAAAGGGCGCCGACCCCAATGCTTCGGTCAAGGGAGGAACCAACTGGACACTTTTACTCGGCGATATCTGCGAGAGAAATTTCCTGACTCTGGTGCCCCCCGGGCCGAACGACCCTGGTCTTTTTCCATGTATTCAGGATCTTCTCGAGCACGGTGCAGATCCCCAAGCTATCATCTCATTCCACTCTGAGCCATTCCCGGCACGCAAGGTGCTCGAGAGGCGGCTAATACCGGAATACATGGCGCTTATTGAAATTTTCTTCGTGGGTCTTCCGGAAGGTTACCAAATCACTCCCAAGGTTAGCATCTCGGGGGATTCCCAAGGAGCCCCAAAGGAGCAAGCCGGGGCTAAGAGGCAGAAACGACAGAAGAGCAGTATAAGACAATATATCATGGCGAAGCTTGAGAGGCTGGGACACTGGTCTGGGTAACGTTTTTGTCTCTGTTATGTTGATGAAGTGCATAATGGTATATGCGTAATATATATACCCTTTACCGGAAGACCAACCCGCCGAGACAGTATAATCAATTAAGTCAAGCACCCGGTTAACGCACCACCCCCTCAACGCCTGTTATGGCTGCACCACACCACACAACCACCAGGGCAAAAGATCGGTGGAATGATCGCAATTGTGGCAATCATTCTGGTGCTTACAGCCGTATATATATGCTGGAGCTGCTACGGTGGACAAGGCCGTAACAACGCCCCACCGAAGATTCGAGACACCCAAAATACGGACCCCTTCTTAATCTTTATTTATATCCATTAAATAACGTCTTCTTAAAATAAGAAACATATCATTTTAATCTTCAAATTTTAGCGATTCCAACGATATAAATATCGCTGCTTAATTACGTGCTGCGAAAGTAATTAATAACGTTGCAAATAAAAGGTTTATTCGAGCCGCTTCCAAGTTATACCAGGTTAAATGTGACGGCTGGGCTAGTTAACCAACTATTAAACCTAGTCGTACGGGTTTATGTTGGCAGTGGTACTGTGGGAAACTGAGTAATAACGGGTATACTAGTCACGTCTGGTAATAGCAGATAACCGAGGGTGATCTGGGTAACCAAGTTGTATTACAAGCTGGTGCTATCTAAAACTATGGAAGGTAATGAGCGTACCTATATACTGGCAGGTTGTCCCACTGAATCTTTGGATCATTGCACTCGAGAATGATCCCAGGATCATTGCACTCGAGGATGATCCCAATGATCCCTGGATCTTCGCACGTGACTGCACGTGACCTTTGCAGTTGGAGAATCCCTGTCTTGACCGTCCGTGGAGGCCAAGATGTGTTGGGTCATAACATTAAACGTATTTATTTCCGCCGTAAAATTAAAGACGTACGGACTTAGGAAAAACGTAATAAGGAACGTTAAAAAGTATCGAAGGTTTTAAAAAACCGTCTAACTAAATGGATCGTAATTTAAAACTAGCTTAGATACGTTCCTTTTCATGTTCGATTTCGTACGTACGCGTAACGGCTTTTTATCAACTTTAATAACTACGAACGGCTAAGAAAAAAATAAGTAACGCGATTTTTTTAACGTTATTAAGAAATTAAAACTTTTAAAAGTCGGGTTATTAATTATCGGCGATTAAACGGAGTTACGGAAATTACTTGCAACGTATTATTTAATTAGCTAGCGCTTCCGGAAATACGGAGGATATATTTCCAGAATAAATATAACGCCGATAAGTTCGGGGTAATAAAAAGTATAAGAAAAAAATTTTTCGTATTTGGTAAAACCTTTAAAAAGTTCGTTATTTTAAAAGATGCTTTTAAACGTACTTAAATATCCGTTATAACCTATATTAACGCGGTGTTACGACCCAACACGTTTCGGGTTTCGGAAACGGTTACCCTGGACCGAAAACAGGACACAAGTGGGTTAAGTTACGTGATCAAATGCTTAATAGTAATTACTGAGCAATACTGATTCTGACTGAGCAATTAGGCCCTGCTTAATGGTTGGCACTAAATAAAGGCGAGTCAGCAATTAAAAGATAAGGATATATACGCTCGTTATTTCCATAATTCTAGATAATACCAGCTTGTAATATAACTTGGTTACCCAGATTACCCTTAGTTATTTGTATTACCAAACGTAACTAGTTTACTTTTTTATTACTTAGTTTCTTATAGTATCCCTGCTAATATAAACCCGTACGACTAAGTTTAATAATTAATTAATTAACCCAGCCGTTACACGTTACAAGCTTTTGTTTAGTAATACAGTTAAACTTTAAGTAATATTCGAATCGTTATTATGTCGACCAGTACATAAGTAATTATTACCCCGGAAATTACGGTTTAGCAGCTTTAAAATAAGATTAAAAAGCTTAAAGCCATTATTCAGCAACTTACCAACGAAGTAATAACAGCCCAACAACTGGGTCCTTACAAGATGAAACCTAAGAAATTACAGCCCTATAACGGGAAAGAAAATATCTAGAACTTCTTAACCTAGACTTGGGTTTATCTTCGTCTTAAAGGATTTACAGATCCAGCTAATCAAATTCTTGCTATCGCCGCTTGCTTAAAAAAAGATGCTTTTAATTGGTTTGAACCTACCATAAGGGACTTTTTAGAAAATGGAGAATCTAATCAGGAAAAGATTACTCGAAAGATCTTTTCCAGCTATGTTAATTTTAAAGACAAACTTAAGGGCAATTTTAAGAATCCGGACGAAGAACGGGTTACGGCCTAGAAGGTCCTCCAATTACGCTAAAAAGAACCGGTTTCCACGTACGCTGTGGAGTTTAGGAACCTTATGGTAAAAGCGGGATAAACGGACGAAAAAGACGATACTTTAATCGATATATTTTATAAAAAATTAAAAAAAAACGTTAAAAACGAAATTATCAAATTTTTACGATTTACAATACTCGACAAATACATCACAAAAGCAGTAAAAATCGACAATCGGCAGTTCGAAAAACGACAAGAAAAAAGAGGATATTTTACTCCACAGGTCGGATATTCCAAAGCTAATTAAGGAAGAAAACGTAAAGCACCTTTTATCTTTTATGAAACAGCTCCAGGACTTATAAAACTTGGTATTACTTAACGACGAAATATAAGCCAGGTACAGTGTTATAATTATAGCAAAATGGGACATGTTACCAAATAATGCAAGTTACTATTAATAACTAACAAGAAAATACATTGGACCTTAATACTCGAAGGACTTCCAAAAGGTCTAAACGGCAACAAACAAATTAACATAATCCGTATTCGCTACGATGACGAACAAAAAAAAATTCGACAAGAACTAAAAGCGGCTAAAAACCTTTTACAGGTAGCAATCGATAGGGAGGTTCAAAAGGTACGGCACGTAAACCTTCACCCTGTTAATTACGACAAGTTTTAATACTCCGTCTACGTAAAAGAAAAACAACGAATTTACGAACGAATTATCCGTATATAAAAAAAAGGTTTCGACTTTTATACCCGGACGGAATATAATCAAAAAGACCAACAGTAATATCGAAAATTGCGAGCTTTTACCATTTAGGAAAAGATCGATAATACAGTACTTATATTAACATGGCCCGAAGGCGAGGGATATCCCTAGGCGGACCCTACGTGTTATTTCGGATAATGCAACTATCAGACCTAAAAAAAACTAATTCAAAGGTTTGTTAACAAGTATTATCAAAAGGCCATTATCGAGATCCAGTTATAACTAGCCTTTAAAAAAAATCCTTAAAAACGCAAAGTATTACCGGCGGAACTAGCGGAATTTGTTAATTAAAGCCAACCAATCCCTAATACGGGATGGAAGACTGTGGAAAAACTAAAAAACGACATCTGCGAAATTTCAGGCCAACTATACCAGCAAAAAAAAAGGATTTTCTAACTTAAAGCTTAATTACGCCGCTAGGAAAACTAACTAAATCAAATCCAGATGATATGTAAGCAACTTATTAAGCAAGTCCGACAGCTTACCGAGCCCCTAAAAAAAGAACGTTACCTGTAAAAAAGTCTCAGGTTGGCGCGAGCCGGGAATAGCAGCAAGAACTCCTTAAAATAGCTCTAAATATGACAACAGAAGCCAATAACGACCTTGTTACCTTGAAAATACGAATTGGAACATACTGGTATACCGTAATGGTAGATTACGGAGCTTTAGATGCTAATTACATCACCCCGAAATTAGTAAACCAGCTTAGACTACCATGAAAGGATAAAAAGAACCTTTATATTACCGAAAACGTTAAAAATCAAACATTTACCTATAACAACAGAAAAATCATACGCAAGATTAATCATTTCGAAATTTTTATTTAAAAACGAATCCAAACAGTTAATTTCGATATCGTTCCGTTAAGGAACCACGATATAATCCTAGGAAAACTATAGTTGTATCAATATAACCCCTTAATCAATTGGAATACTAGCTAGATAAAATTCGTTTCATACTTTATCGATAAGCAAAAAAACAAACGAAATCTTTATACTCGAATAGCAAAAAAGAAAACGACGAATGCAGGCATAAGGATACGACAAAAACCTTACTACCTAAAAAAACAAAACGTAAAAAAGAAAAAGGGCATAGCAGACGTATTCGACGTATTATAACCACGATCCGGGTATAATTTCGCGATATAAACGAAATCCTAAAAAATTAGCCCGAAAAGCCAAAAAAAGATATGGTTAATATATTACTACAGTATCGCAAATACAAACGACTGTTTCAAAAAAAGCTTAGTACGAAATTACTAAAGCATAACGAATGGAACCATAAGATAGTCCTTAAAAAAGACACCTTACCCAAATTTTATCCCATTTATAATTTAAATAAAACAAAGCTTTATACCTTACGTGCATACCTAAAAGATAAACTTTAAAAAGGATGGATTCGACGATTTACATTTTCAGCTGGATATTTTATATTCTTCGTACTAAAAAAAAATAGCAAATTACGATCAATAATGAATTATCGACATTTCAATAATATTATTATGAAAGATGAAATACCTTTACTATTAATTACTAAAATAAAGAATCGCCTATAAAAAGCTAAGTGGTTTACCGCTTTAAATTTAAGAAACGGATATAATTTAATTCGAATCAAATAAGGACACGAATAAAAAACGGCTTTCAAAACGAAATACGGACTGTACGAATATTTGGTTATATCAATAAGACTTACGAACGTACTAGTAACTTTTCAGCGAATAGTTAATTACGTATTTCGAAAATACCTGGATATTTTCGTCGTGTGTTATTTGGATAACATTTTGATCTTTTTAACGTTAAAAGAAGCATATACAGGATACGTTTATTAAGTTCTCCAAGTTTTATAGGATGCCAATCTGTTAATTAACGCAGAAAAAAGTCAGTTCTATATATAAAAAGTGGAATATCTGGGATATATTATCATCCCAGGATACATCAAAATAAACCTTAAGAAAATTGCAGCAGTTACCGAATGGCCTACACTTACTACTATTACAAAGGTACAGATATTTATCGGATTTACTAATTATTATCGGAAATTTATCAAATATTTTAGTAAAATTGCGATACTATTATTAAATCTAACCCGAAAAAAAAACGAATTTTAATAAACGACGGAAACAAAAAAAGCGTTTTAATAAATCAAGGATGCGATTATTAATAAACCAGTATTAATTATGTACGATCCAAAACGCCCAGTCGAGCTAGAAACCGATTCGTCGGACTATACATTAAACGCAGT
Source organism: Monosporascus sp. 5C6A (assembly GCA_004155035.1). Classification (NCBI taxonomy): domain Eukaryota; kingdom Fungi; phylum Ascomycota; class Sordariomycetes; order Xylariales; genus Monosporascus; species Monosporascus sp. 5C6A. The sequence continues at coordinate 10,191 of QJOB01000203.1, read as the reverse complement.
AATCGGATACCGGGATAATTAAAAAATACTTTACCTTATTACTTTCTATTTTTATAAATTAAAAGAAACAAAACTGAATTATACCATTTCCCATAAAGAATTTATAGCTATCGTTAAAGCATTTCGAGAATTTAAATATATGCTTAAAGGAAACCTCTATCAGATTAAAGTCTATACCGATTACAAAAACTTTACCCGTTTTACCATTACCCGAGAACTTACAGAACGACAATTACGATATATAAAAAAACTTGCGGAATATGATTTCGTTATTATCCATCGAAAAGGATTAAAAAATAGCAAAACAGACGCATTTAGCAAACAACCGGATTTAAAGGAAAAGTTAGTTAAAGTTAGTTACAGGATCTTTAATGTTACCCCAAAAGGACATTTAAAATTACGACAAATCGTAACAATCAAAGCAATACCTCCCGATCTACACCAAAAAATACAACAATATAACGACAATTTACCCGACGAACAGAAAACAAATAAGATTTAAGTACCAAAAAAATGTTAACAAAACTTGATATAAGATATACATTAATATCCACTTCATGGATATCCAAAAATCTACAAAACCTTAAAACGCCTATAACGCACCTATTACTTTTCTAAAATAAAAATAGTAATACAAAAAGTCAAACAAAAATACGACGTTTATATCAAAACCAAAACTTTAGGATATAAACCATACGGAAAACTACAACCACTTCCAGTTTTACAGCAACTATGGGATTCAATCATTATGGATTTCATTACCAAACTTCCCTTATCCGAAAATCCAGCGATAGGAATACATTACGATAGCATTTTCGTTATTATCGATCGATTTACCAAATTTTCTTATTTTTTACTTTACAATAAAGATACCAACGCAAAACAAATAGCATATATTTTTTTCGACATATCTTCAGCGTACATGGATTACTAGTAAAAATCGTATCAAATAAAGGCACTACATTCACCTTTAAGTTTTGGCAAGGCCTTATAACACAAATTAGCCTAAATCACAAATTATCCAGCGCGTTCAAACCCTAAACATATAAGCAAACGGAACGGCTAAACTAGACTCTTGAAACCTATTTACGGTACTATATCAACTACGAACAAAATAACTGGGTTAAAAAGTTACCAATAACCCAGTTAACTTACAATACGAATTACTATAAAAACATCAAAATAACTTCAGCAAACGCCAATTTCGGTTTCACCTTAAAAATCTACAAAAAAATACGCGATAACGGTCCAGTAAACGTCAAAGCTATTTTAACGTCAAAGCAATTCAAGCATTTACACGCAAAAATAAAAACAAAACTCGAATTTATACGCAACCAGATACAGAAATATTATAACCAAAAAAAGTTAAAAGAACTAATCTTCTTAAAAGGAAACATAATTTATCTAACCACCAAAAACATCAAAACCAAACGCCCAAATCAAAAACTTAATTTTAAGTACATCGGTCTATACAAAATCGCTAAAAGAATTTCGGAAAACAACTACGAATTAAAGCTACCTCCAAAAATTAAGCTTTACACAGTTTTTCATATTTCCTTACTTAAGTCAGTAGCGGATACCATCAAAGTCAATATAAAATACGAAAATAAAACGAAAGAAAATATTAATATATAAAGTGGAAAAAATCCTGGACATACGTAAAAAAGATAGACTTACCCAATACCTTATCAAGTGGAAAAAATACCCGGACTCCGAAAATACCTAAAAGCCCGCCAAAAATCTTATGAATACCCAGCGCTTTCTGAAGGATTTTCACCAGCAACGCCGGGGTTACCGACCATAACATTCCAGTCGATGTTGGACCAGTTAGTATCTGCAACACCTAACCAGTCCACTGAAGCGACGAAGGACGTAAGTACAACCGTGGAGGTTTCCGCGCTTACCTTTTCCTGTCGCTTTTGTTTCTCCAACTTATCCAGCGACTGCAACCCTCGCTGCACCATCTTTACGCTTTTGGAATATAAAAATTTCTTTTGCTTACGCAAATACATAAACCGGGAAAAAGTTTCGTTAACTTCCTGCTAGGCTTAAAAAAGTCGTTTTTCGGCGGCTTCCTCTTCCAACTCAAAACGACGCTTCTCCCGACCAATGTTATCTAAAGATTAAATAAAAACGCCATCGCTATCACAAAAATAACCCTTACAAGTGCATTCCCGACATTTCTTAACGTTTTCCATCATTTCGCATTTAATACCTTAAAAAAAACATCGAAAGCAAGGCATAACTTCAAAATTAAAGTTTTTAATCGTTTCAGAAAGTTTCAAACGATTAGCAAAAGAAAAAAAAGACGAGAAGGTATTTTGTTAATACGATAAGCTATACTAAATGCGATAATATGAAAAGGAAGGAAAACTTACCAATTTTCGGGACGAAAATTTTAGAAAAGGAAAAATCGTGTTACGACCCAACACGTTTCGGATTTCGGAAACGGTTACCCTAAACCGAAAACAGGACCTAAGTAGATTAAGTTACGTAATCAAATGCTTAATAGTAATCACTAAGCAATACTAATTCTAACTAAACAATCAGGCCCTGCTTAATAATTAGCACTAAGCAAAGGTAAGCTAGCAATTAAAAAATAAAGATATATACGCTTGTTATTCCCATAGTTCTAGATAATACCAGCTTGTAATATAACTTGGTTATCCAGATTACCCTTGGTTATCTGTATTACCAGACGTAACTAATTTATTTCTCCATTGCTCAGTTTCCCACAGTATCCCTGCCAACATAAACCCGTACGACTAGGTTTAATAGTTGGTTAACTAGCCCAGCCGTCACACGCGGACGGACGCGTTTTTCTGCCGTTAATTATATTTAACGGCGTTAACGTATAACAACAGTAATTTCCCGATACGGAAAATTAACTATATAAAAACTAATACTTTACGACGTTTTTAAATAACTAAATTAATACCGATATTAAGTTAAAGTAATTACGAAAAGTATTTATTCCTTATATAAAACCTGCCAACTTCCGGAAATGGAAATTCCTTATTATCGACGGTTATAACAACCATATTACTAATGAATTTATGTAAACCTACTTAATTAACAAAATTTACATCGTTTTTTTGCCTTTATATTCGTTGTACGCTTGGCAACCGCTTAACATAAGCGTCTTTTTTATCTTAAAACGCAAGTTCCGTTATTAGTTCCGGAAACGTTATTACGGAAAGTTTTCGGAGATAACAAACAAAACAGACTTTTTATAAGCACTTGCCACGACTTAAAAAAAATCATAAAAGTTTTACAATATATCAAATAAGGCTTTAAAACAACGGGAATATAGCTTATTAATCGGAAAAGGGCTTTAAAAAATCTATATATGGTAAAAAATAACGGGAAGGGAAATATACCGGTTGCCAGGTTATCTGTTATTCCGTAACAGCCCGATTTTCTCGAGCCAATCGCTTCCATAAATCTTAAAACACCTAAATCTTCCAAAGATATAAAAGCCTTTAAAAAAGCCCTAATTAAGTTCGACCCAGCCTTCGGGAAACTTACCGCTCGGCTTTTTTTCCGAAAAATAGGCAAAGCATTTAATTATTTTAATAGCGAATTTACCGCTTTCGAAAATTTCAATAACCAATTAACTTTAACCCTTAAAAAGGCACGTCTGAAAAAATAAAAAAAGGTTAAAGCTAATCCCATTTAAGAATTCGTACGGTTAAAAAACGTTAAACAAGTAAAAGCCGGGTTTAAATGTAAAGCGTAAAAACCTTTTTTTGTTATTCCGCAAAACGAAACTTAAGACGACGAAAAGGAAAAAAACGAATATAATATTAATGATCCTGATTGTATAATAATGCGATTACGTTAAAATCCGAAATGGATTACTTCAGTAATTGCTGAGTTATTGGTTTTTGAATAAATAACTGATTTGGGGATAGCCTCAAATTGGGGGTGGGGCGTTAAGGGGGGGGTGCGTTAACCGGGTGCTTGACTTAGTATCTAAGTCCACCCAGTTTACAACATATTGTTCTCTGCGTTCCTGTTGATACCGGAATTTTCCCCAACAAGCTCACTTACAGAGTTACCCCTCGGACGAAAGGTTAAGTATGGTCCGTCATGAACAGAAACGACTATATCATGGAGTTGGTACTCATCCGACCTCCCTTTTGCGCCTCCTATTCCCCCTACCTCTCCCGGTGCTTTCTCAAAATCGAAGTACCAGAGCGCCTTGGCGATTACGAGCCCTGCTTCCAGGTATGCCATAGCCTTCCCTGCACACCCACGGGCGCCGACAGAGAAGGGGATGAAGGCGTTCTTGTTTGTCCTTCTCGATGCTGGGCTCTCTGGAAGCCAACGCTCCGGCCTAAATTTGAACGGCTCCGGGAAATACTCTTCATTATGGTGAATTGCGTAAGCGTTTACGCCGACTTGCGTACCCGGAGGAATCACATGACCGTCTACGAGAAGTGGTTCGGTTGCCCGCTTATATTCGGAAGCCTCCTCTCTCCAAAGTGTGCCGGGAATGGGCGGAGACATTCTAAGCGCTTCGTCGAAACAGGCCCGTAGATATTGACACTTTGCAAGCATGGGGCCGCGTATATCGGCGCCGCTGGCAAAAGTAGAACGAATCTCTTCAGCTAGACGCTGGTAACATTGTGGGTTTCTCGAGAGGTAGAAGAATAACGCGCTTAGCCCAGTTGAGGTGGTGTCGCCCCCTAATTGTGAAGGTCAGCTCCTGAGAAGTGTGCGAGTGGACGCGATGTAATTATGAGGGAGCACACGAACCTGCTGTGAGGAAAAAGATCGCTTCGCCCCATATCTCACTCGTCCACACGTTGTCCTTCTCTGAGATTTTCATATTATCTGCCACGACAGAGTAGAAGTCGTGCCTAGCGTGTTGGCTGTTAGCCAGGCGGGTTCTGATCATCTTTTCCACCGTGCGGAGATAACTTTTCCCTCTCATGACGGCGCGGAGATACAGGAAAAGCTCAGCGTGGAATTTGGCGAAAAGGGGCTGTTGCATATTGATATTGAGAAAGTAATTCGCGCCTGCCGTTGAATCAGGCATAAACCGATAGGTCGGGTCGGTCTGAAGATTCAGGGGATAAGCAAAAGAGAGGTGGCCCACGATATCCATCCCGAGACGTTTGGATCGCTGGGTCATATCTACAGGAATAGGGCCCTCCGTCCGGCACGATTTTAGCAGCTCTTGTATGAATATATCAACTTGCTCTGCCATGATAGGCTCGAACATTCGCATTGATCGGTCATTGACCACTTGGCCGACGAGCTTTCGCTTCGTCCGATGCAGGTCTTGGCTGATTGAATTCCAAAGACTGTAAACGTCTGGCCCTCGCTGTGAAACGAGATATGCTCGAGACTTCGTGATTCGTTCATTTTGGTATATATCTTCTCTCATTAGCGTTGAACGGAGAGTGATCTTGGGAATTTTACCATGTACAGCTGCGACCGTATTGAATACAAGCTTGCCAGGACCCTGTCTAATGACAGGTCCTATTTATCATTAACGCTATCAGCCACCTCAGTAGTCAAGGCGACACCTTGAAGTTTTGCTTACCGTATTTCAAGTGATCCCGCCATATCTTAACATGGAGGTTGGTTTGTGCCGCGTAAAAAGCCCCATAAAAGTCGCAAAGCTTCGCAGCAAGAGGCCCCGGATAGTGCCTTAAAGGATGCAGAAAAAGGCGATAGCCACCGAGGAGGAAACACTTAGCCAACCGTTAATCATCTTCAAATTAGATAGAGTGGCTACGACCCACGTAGAAAACGATCAAGTAGACCGCATACGTTGCAGCCAGGAGAAGGGCGTTTGCCGAATCCATGCGGATAGGAGGGTGATCCAAAGGGGGATCGGCCAGACCAAGGACGAAACAAACGAATGGAGGCTGAATTAGATATGAAAGTGCCTTCGGACTGGAGAAGAATAGGTTCCGGAGTCTTTAGCCGGTAGCAGTCCAATTGAATATTCTTTTACCGCCGCAACACTGAGACCAGATATTCCCTTTACGTCCTCTGCAGATTATTATATGTTCGGGGACGTAAGGCAGCCAGTTTATAATGACACGACGTGTTTCTTCCAAGAAGTCTTTCCCAGTGCCTTATGTTTTCCGCATGTACCCGTTACAAGACAGTACTTGCGCCACAGCCTGGGATTTCCCTTATCGTTAAATTGCCCTGTGAGATGGCTGGTCCCTTGGCTGCGCCGCTTCCCTCTACAGTGACAATCTCACTTGGCATCCTACCTTCAAGGACGCATTCCTAACTGTGCATTGGAAGCTACATCATCTATTGCGCTCGCTGCCTCTTTTTGCGGACACCGGAAATCATAAAGGTAACCTCAACGACCCGTTTCGTGCCAAAACACCTACCCATGCAACCCACTCTAGCGAGCAGATATTACGCACGGATGATTGGACGACAATTGTCACTTATATTATACCCTGGAACGGTACCCTTAGGGGCGTTCGATCTATTGAGATGTCACACATGGCTTGCAGCAGGGCTCGCTGTGTCACCCTACTATTTTTACATTCTCAATGAACCAACTGAGTACACGCAGGGAGTCTTACCGCCATTTCACAGCCTTACTTTCACAGTCTGATCCGAAACCCGAATCAACCTTAGCCGGTCAATTCACTCAATTGTCGCGCTTTGGCCATAATAGTTGAGCTACCCCTATATCGCGTAACGAAGATATCAGATCGGTTAATCAAGGGTTGTCCCTTTGGTGATTACAAGCTAGACCATGAAAGTTCCCTCCGTTTTCGGTACCCGACAGCGGTTGCAGCAGCCAATCTCACAGTCCGTACCCAGACGCATAACAAGTAATTAATGCCAATGCTAGGGATCCGGTGGAAGTCACAACAGGATATGAAACAAGGAAAGCTAGAAGTTATTCCTAACGAAGCAGACCCTTCCAATATGTCATTCCGCCTTCACTCCTACCGTCCACTATCACGACGATATAATTAGGATACTTGCGGCCTCGTTAGACACAGTTGCTGGTTCCAGGGTGTTAATAGGTGTTGCATCCCTAAGTCACTTCCATTCTGATACTCTTCGCTGGTCGTGAACTGCGTCGTGCGTATGATTACTGTTTGGGGATGGGCTCTTTGAACTAGGTTGTTATCACCCCGGGGTAAAAGGCCTGACTCCAAGCTTTGGCCCTTGGAAGAATCCAGGTTCCTATGCGACCCGCTGCTTCCGTTAATGAGGTTATATGCGCTGCCGTTCGGTATGCCGGGCCGAGGCGTAGGCCATGCAGAGTTCCCGACGTCCTTAGACCTATTCGAAACGAGACGAGACCCTGACAAATATGCAGCAATCCTTTTGAGGGCCGGTGGCGAGTCCTTGAGAGCTTTTGGAATTTGAGGCACGGAAAATACCAGTATAGCGCACGTTAGCTCGGCAGCGACCCAGAGACCCATGTTGCATATGTCGTACGTCCGATCCTGGGAACTCAAGTACTGAACCGAGGCTGCGAGTCGGAACGCACTGGCTACACAGGCACTATTACGAGGTTAGCATGAGTGACAGGGTGATCTCCTGTGTCGACGGCAACAAAGAAGATCATCAGGGAGCCACATACAACAGTCCTACGGCAAAGATCACGGCGATACCGATCTTTTTTCCGCTCCTGAGCTGCAGCTTCCAAATGACCCTTTGTGGTAGCAATAGGATGAAGATATCGGACACGAGACTAAATGTAGCCGTAGCTACATCGTACGCCTTCCTATTTCTGCAGGTGCCGGGAACCGTCGGATCCCAGAGCTTTTCGAATGGGGTACAGCATAACAATCCGGAGATCACCACTGTGATGTAGAACACGACACTGGTCCACAACAAAGCGTGGCAAATCCACTGTGAAACACCCATCATTAGTTATACTTCCGCGAAAGCTTAGGCTGTGACAGTGATGTGGTGACTCTATATTGAGACGCTCCAGGGGTAATAAGGGATTCGTAAAATATGACCCGAATACAGGGAGGGCCGCTGATAAGTCGTCTTACGTAGAAAGCCCCGCGAGTGCCTTCTGGAATAAATATCCGCATCCACTCAAAGAGTATCGCGCCTTTGTAGAGCATGATGGCAATGGCATAGAAGTCTGAGGCGAGATGGACATCCTAGTTTGGGTTAGCAGCGATCCGAGGATGAATAAGCAAGTCAAGAGAGACTAGATGGATAATACCAAATAGAAGACGAAGAAAATATGGAATTTACGTAAAACATCACCGGCAGATCCCTTACGCGGACGTCCCACTGATGCACAAAAAATCCGACCCGGGACACCATGTGATAGATGCAGCTGAAGAACGCAACGGAGAGGACCTGGGTGGGCTGCGTTAGCGCTCCGCAGCAAGTAGTGGTCCGGAGAGGAATGGTAGGAATACATATCCCGAGAGGGCAAAGACTATGGGAGTACAGTGTCAGTCAAGTGGCTGCTTGGGCAGGAGGTCTAGTGTCCTTACAGTCCTCGATGTGTAGTCTCTTTGCGCAGAATATCTTCGTGTACGCTCCCACGATGAAGGCTATCGTGGAGATTCCCAGACAGACACTAGTCACAACCATGGCCAACGTGTTATTGTTCGGAGGGTCCTCGAAGTTGGGCATCACCCCCGGGGGTGGAGCATGGGCAGGTCCATTGAGAATGGCCTCTTGCTGCGCAGACGGAAGTAGGTGTAGCTGGTCTAGGGACATTGCTGCGGGTCGAAAACAGTCTGAGTTACTATTACAGCAACTTAGTGTCTGGGTTACTGGAAAGGGGTCCTGGTGGATTCTTTAGTGACGAAGGGCAGCAGATGGCCAGTTATATTGATTTCAAGTACAGGACGCTGACAGCATATGGCAGGCTCGACTAATATGACTCTGGTGCTTCCCTTGAAAGAATGTCGCCAATTAAAAGAAGGTTGCAATTCAAAGAACTCTCCAGTTGAAGGAGCAACCGCGATGGTGGTTATTCAAGGCCCTTAGTCGCATTACTGTAGCCTTCGGTACATTATACAACTGTAGCCAAGCCAGTGTAAAGCCCTGTGGTCTTTCCCGCCTCCCTGACTATCTAGACATGGGGGGCAGATCGACTATCCAGAGGGTTGTAGTAGGAATACAGCCTACAGTTTCCTACGCCGCCCGCAAGAAATATAATTAAGACATTATTTGTTGAACAATCATTTACCCTCAAGCAATGGAACCTAGCAAGCGGTAAGTCAGGTGTGGGTGTACTTAGGGGCAAATATTCATTCTTATTGGTGGTATTGCCAGCCCAATTCATCTTGTCAGTGCATCTATGAGGCACAGAAGGTCAACTGGTCATAGGGGTAAATAACTGCATCATACGCAAAAGGTAACCCTGCATCCTTCATCATGGGGGTTCAGTCGCTATTACTTGAGGTTCGCATTGCCCGCCCTCAACGAGGGTCCGGCTGTGGATTCACCAATTACCTGAAGGAAGAATAAAATGCTACGCTGAATGTTTCAACAAGTTTGCCGACTTCATAAGGCTACGAACGCGCGTCCTTCATTAAGTCATGCTTGGCATTGGAAATCTTACATAGTTACGTACGCAAGAGGATGGCACCATTCCACGACACTTCTTGTGTTTTTGATTGCGATTCGCGTGGCACCTCCTTGGTACCTCAACGGCCCACACTCATCAGCTTAATCCAGATGGGGTCCTTCCTCAGGGATAACAACCTTTCACCCGGCCCCCACCGCGCCCCCCTTCCCCCTAGCAAACCGTGGACCCCACATGCCACGGATCATTACGTCGGCTGGGCCCTAGCGATCCTTCACCGGCCCGTCCCGGAATGCGGCTGCATCTGGTGTTCAGTTCGTGGCAAGGCAAATATGGCTGGCAGGCGCTTGTTGTGCCGCTGAAGCCATAGCTGCTGCTGCGCCAAGGTTCTGGCGAAACCGATCAGTGTTCTGCCACTCCCGATATCAATGTCTATGTATGCGAGAAAGCCACCTTCTGGCTTCTGCTTTAGGGCTTCCACTTCTAAAACCCTCACTCCATATTAGCGATATACGCCTTACGCTCTGATCAGGTTCACCTATGTGGGAGCCAGGCTGCTGTAACAACTATGAAGCTATCGAACTTCTGGGGTACGATGAGAAGGTGGGGCCGGAGTATAGACGTTGTACTATGGCTAGGTTCCGCTTAGCTCTGGGAAACTTTCTTCTATATCCGCCGTACAG